>MU871129.1:1828-25169 GCA_036418205.1 Ostertagia ostertagi
TTCTTTTCTTCCTCTGCTTTTTCGAGTTTCTTCTCCTTTTTCTTTTCTTCCTCGAGGTTTTCCAGTTTTTTGTCTTTCTTCTTCTCATCCTCTGGTTGCTCGGGTTTCTTCTCCTTTTTCTGTTCTTCTTCAGGTTTTTCCACTCTTTTCTTTTCTTCTTCATTCTGCCGTTTCTCTGTTGGAGAAAGTTTTTTCTTGACATCCTCTTTTTTGCTGGGGGTCTTCACTTGTTCTTCTTTCAGATCAGTGATTTTCTTTTCGTCATCTTTCTTTGCTCTTTCTGTTGGAGTCGGCGACTTCTTTGCTTCAGCAACTTTTTCCAATTTCTTCTCTGTATCCTCTTTCCTCTTTTCCTCTTTCTTCGGCGTCTCCCCACGTCCCAACTTCTTATCGTCTTCTTTTTTCACGTGTTCTTTCTCTGACTCTTTTTTCTTTACCTTGTCTTTTGTTTCACGCTCGTCGTCTTTAACTTCCACTTCCTTTCCTTTGTCCGCGCCAACCCCTTTCTTCTCCTTAGTTGATTTTTTACTTCCTTTTTTAACTATATGCTTTTCCTCCTCGGCGATTTCCTTCTTTTTATCTTGTCCATCCTCACCCTTGATGGCAATCTTTTCTGCATCTTTTCGCTGGCTGTCACTTCTCCGTTTTGAACCGTCTTTTTCTTGTTTAATATTTGTTTCACTGCCACGACGACTAATTTCTTTCTGTTTTGGACTCGGCTTCTTTGTGTTCCTTCTTCTCGTGTATGATTATGTCTTGCTGGCACAGCGTCTCGATCACTCCTTTTGGTTCCTTCTGTGCTTTCTTTATTTCTTCTTGTATTTGCTTTTCACTTGTCGCATCATTTCGCCACCATCATCCATCGTGATTTCTACATTGTCGTAGTCACTGTTCTTAAGAGGCTTTTGCTTAGCCTCTGCTTCGCCATCTTCTCTTCTTTCTCCCTTCTCTCCTTTTTGCTTCTCATCCTTCCTTTCTGATTCTCCCTTCTCTCCTTTCTGCTTTTCATCTTTCCTTTCTGATTCTCCCTTCTCTTCTTTTTGCTTTTCATCCTTCTTTTCTGATTCTCCCTTCTCTCCTTTTTGCTTTTCATCCTTCTTTTCTGTTGGTGTAACGGCTCCACCCTTATCCTTCTTGTCTGCTTTGCTGCGAGATCTTCGCTTCGAGGATTTTGTTCCTCTCGTTCCCACAGTAAGAGTGGCCTGCAGAAAATAATATCAATATTTTCTCACTCAACGAAACAACTACGTTTTGAATATGGGGCTAGTGACCAGACCAAGAAGCGGTCAAAGCCACTTACTGATTACGATTTTTGTGCACTAGAAAAAATTCAATTTCAACTGGGGGCTGAGCGCTTGGTGCTGCAGTGACAGGTATGGGGCAGCGAAAAAATCAGAGCTGTCGTCGAATACGACCTTTGTTGGGCAAAGTAGAGTTAGGGCGAAGGTTCTGACCGTGAAGGGTCAGAAAGGATAGATTCCTGGACCGGTTGGCAGCGCAGGCAGAGCTGCCAGGGTTTGAGGTCTGAAATAGTCCGTTTCTGAGCTACTCTTCCAGTAGCTCCCACATTTTAGAACCCTTTGTGGAGTGCGAAAGCGAAAATGGCGTAGTGGCAAGGCGTGCCACTTTTTGGGCGGAGGGGTTGGGGATTAAACCTGAAATCGTATGTCGTTCATTGTCACCAGTTTCTAAATTCGTCTCGGATCAGTGGGTTGGTATCGTATCTACAGGAGTGGTCAAAAAAAGAGGCACTTGGCCCATGACGTACATCATCAAGCTGTTCGAAGCACAAGACACCGCTAATAGTGAAAGTTCTACTGCAAATCATCTCTTATATGTCCTCCCCACTCAGCGCTAGTGTTTTCTCCACTCGCCCCCACGCGTTCCTCAAAATGTAAGCCGCCATGCTTCCATCATTCGTTGAGCTCCACGAAAGTGGCCTATCCGTCATTCACTACAGCCTGAAAGTTGCTACCATACTTTTATATATCGTTTACTCACATTATGCATCCTAGGCGACAGTAAGCTCTGTACATATGCTAGACCGCACCCCGATAGCGTTGCATATAACGTCGTGATGGGTCATGATGCGTTGAGCACCAGCTGACAGCGTTCATATGGCAAATTCTTGTGATGTCAATTGATGCATGAAGCTATTACAACGTTTATTGATGGAATGGGATGGGATCTCTTCACAGAAAGTTGAGAGCATGCCGTTTGAGCTTAGCAAAGTATGATCAATGCTGTTCGAAATGTAGAGTAAAGTTTTTTGGCCACTCCTCTATGTAATGTTCCGGAGACAGGTAGTACAGTCAGTTCATTCAAAACCCTTCATCGTATGATCCAAATGGACGCAGAATGATGCCTCCCAAGAGAAAGATGCATTGTGATTGCTTTACTGCATCCATCTACTACCAGCGGAATAGGTCTCCCGCAAGAAAACAATTGGGTCTGTTGTTTCGTCTGCGAAAGCGGAAATTAGCTACAATACGTTAGTTCATCCCCACTTCTCATCGTGTCTTCTTCATCATGTGCGACCAAATCAGTTTCTCCTTTGTCGGCAGCAACTTCCTTCCTTTCCGAAGCACCCTTGTGTGTTTCCTGAGATGGCTTTTTGTCAGCCTAGAGAAAAAGGCAACGTTGTGTTTTGCCACAGGGATCTAATACTGTTCTGCGTCAATTTTTCTATGCAAATGAATTCTGCAGGGGTTAGAAAAAGTTGTAGCGCTAGTTTCGTTGTTTTCCTCTGGTTCACCTCGAAGATATCACCCACCTTGGAAAACCCCAAGGAAACCTGAACAACTGTAAAAACAGTAAACGTAACCGTTCACTTTGAAAACTTGTGGCTGAATCGACATGTTGTTGTCTTGGTGGAAGAGCCACTTACTTTTTCGGCGGGTTTTCCATGCCCTGATGTTTCAGCTTTTTTCGCCTTCTCGTCCACAACCTCTTTCATAAGTCTTGTCCACTGCGAGGGAACGCTCTGTAAGTTCCATTGCATTTGTACAATTACGGCTACTACATTTTGATGTTGCTGCAGTGCCTCTCGAATAATATGTCTTGACTCTCTAACTGATATAGTGAACTAGGCTATGTGAATAGGAAATGAGGTCTTGCAAGGCTCGCCGCGATGCCGCTCAGCCAACCCACTTCCCACCTCTCGAGAAAAGGGTAAGTCGACATCGTATGAGAGGACACAAACGCTGGATAACATTGTACATCGGATAACCTTCGTGCTAAACAAATTCCGATCAAGTGCACAACAGTTCTCACTGCATAGATGGGTGAGCTTTCGAAAAGGAAGCTTCAGCGTAAACTATCCCACCCTGCTTTCCCTCTGACGTTTATTCAGCCTACCTTCTATAAGAGACTGCTGCTGAAGCTAAGAACACCCTTTCGCGTAGATGGATTCGCGCATACAGCCGAACACATAGTGAAACATTGGCTTCAAAGAAATTGTCCGAACCAGTAGGCTTTTTACCATCACTCACCCCTCCACTCTCCAATCCTTTTCCCTTAACGCAGATTGCTCAACCTCACGCAACGCGGTACACAGTAAAAGCAACAGTGTTATTCAGCGAGCCGGTGTGAAATATGCAGTGGAACGGACTCGAAATCCATGTCAAACTGCATCTGAGCGATGTTGACAACTCTTTCGCAAGGCATGACATGGACATTGGTGCAGCAGCCAGCTGCAGAACCCATATTCTGCGTGTTCTTAGTGCCTGTCGATGAGCACGCTTCGTGTTTTATAGTACTTCAAAAAGCTTCAACAAATGGGAGAAATCAGAAGGGTAAGAGGCGCTAAGGAGACATCTAGCTAATGCAAGATGAGGACCTTACAAAATTTTTATGACTCTCGCTTTTCAGAGTATGCATGAATAGGAGGCGCCAAAGAGGGAAAGACGAACATTCAAGCATTGCGGAACACTTTCATTGCATCAGATTCGAATCTCCATCCGCTTCAGCGATTCTTCCGAAGCACTGCTATAATCCTGTCGCTCAACATCTATCTACCGATAAACCAGATCTGCTGCTGTTATGATTGTGCACTTGCTAGTGAAAGACCTCGGACCGCTGTCGTATCTGCTTGAGAGAAGAAAGAACTGAGAGAAATGAAACGAAGGGAAGCTTCTTCGAACTTGAGAACAGAGAGTAGCCTCAGCACCGGCCCCAAATTTAACACCTCACAATTCTTGCGAGAAACTTCCACAGTAAATCTTTAGCGAAGACCTGTTGTAAAGAAGGAAACCACCAGTTAAGCACTAAGAACTTGATTGTTGATCCTTTCTCAGCATATTGTCTTCTACCTGATCTGCCGATAGTCGATATGACGGCACCGGACAGCGCCGAGAAATGGCAACAAGGTACGAAAGCGCGAGAGCTTCTGGACGACGGTGACGGACGGCTGTGGACTTGGCAACTCGGACCCTGTTGTAACCTATTACGATCAAGGCTTACTCATTACATCTTACCTTACTTTATACTTCATCAATAAACTGTTAATGAGCTGTTGTTTTATTCCTTTCATGCATTTGACAATTCCTCTACCAGTGCAAGCAGAACGTGCACGTTCTTCATTCCATAGTATTCTTTTTAGTGCCTAATTTACGTACCTCAGCCACAGGAGAGGGAATGACTGATGCATCTTCTCGATGGAGCGATTTGAGCAAATGTTGGATACTAGAGCCCTCTACCCAGGTGCCTAAAGCTGTAATTATAACGCAAAATTCCAAGATAATTTTTGAAGTGTCATAAAAACGAACACATTCGACGTCCACCCCAGCTGTCAGGAAGAGTCTGTGGACAAATCAGCATGACGTCAAGAATTCGAGCCTTGACCTAAAATGTTTGAAGATTTGAGCAGGATAGTGAGCGAGACCACTGTATTGGCAGTTCGAGATCTCATGCTCCTTTTCGGGTGTACATCATCGCTCAGCAACACGCTTTTGTCGCGTTCCAAGGCAAGTTATTTGGCTCGGCACCACACCTCCCGCGAACAGAAGTTTCGACCGAATCGAATGCCGCGCACGGCACGCGGCGCACTGTTGCTGACCAGCTGACATACACACGAGAAATGAAAAATTTCTAATTCACCTTTTCTCGTTCGCACAAGAACAAGAGTATATCATGGTCAAATTTATATTGTGTGATATTGCACATTACTTCTTCCCACAACTTATTGAGAGCACGGTGCAGCAGCTTCACTTCCTTGAAAACCTTTATGAAACCTTATTTTTGATCACGCAAAAAGTTGAGCTTCCCGAAGCTGACCTTGTTTGACGGCTGAGCCAATTCTGCTTCAAAGAGCCGTCGTATGACTTCCGTGTCAGATGGGCTCAAAAGACTTTCTATCAACTTGGATTTCTTGACTTCTGCCATGATCTGAAGTTCGGACAAGTATCAAAGAGAAGAACCACAAATGTAAGTCAGAATGAATGGAGTAACGAACTTTTTGGGCAGATCTGAAGTCTCGTTGTTGAACGACATCTTTGATTGGTATTTCTTCTTGTTGACCCCACTTCTTAAACGAATGTTTTTGATATAAAACCTCGCAAATTCTTCCATTATATGGACCGCTAACTTGCATGGATTTACGCTGTTTCCCTCAACCAGATGCGCCACTTGGCGCATTTAGCTAAATCCTCGATGAAAAGGTGATATTACGTGTGCTTGAAGCAACAATTTCAGGTCGAGTTTGCGGATTATAAAGGGTCGATAATAATGGTCGATGTCGAGTTGACTGCAAATGAAAAAGGAAGCAAGGAAGAAGCTGATGAAGGCGATGAAGCTCTTGAACAAGTGCCATGTTCCTTTGAAATTAAGGAGGGGGCGCGCAGGTGAGTTATTTGCATAGTCAAGAACAGTTATTCTGAATGTTCGTAGGACGGTTGGAAGCAGACCTGTTGTCCCGAAACGATCGCCAAATGTCTACAACCAAGAATCGACGGCGCAGCAAGTCGGTGGACCAAGGACTTACGCGAATCAAGGCTGTGGCACTGTTTTACATCCTTGCTAGCGGTTTACCAAGATTAATTGTTTGCGTACAGAATGTATTAGTTCTTGATTTAGGGCTAACGCACCATTGATGCGATCACTAAGAAGCGAAAAGTAGAGACTGTGGACTGTCGCTTCATGCCTCTGGAACCGATTCCACGTCAATGGCACCTCAGTCGGCATTTGCACTGCGGGGATCGGAGTGCGTGTTCGGTCCAACTGTCTGACTGTCGGCAAAATGAAGTGGGTGACAAGGCAGCTTATAGAATAATCCAATCACTAAGACAACTGGGGAGTTTGCAGTTCTTGCAATGCAAAGCTTCACTGTAACAGCACCTTCTACGGCACACCAAAACACATAGTGCATCAACCAGCTCACATGATCCTGCAGTACGTAGCTAGCACCATACGCTCTCCTTCCTCCAAGGTAGGCTGTCCCCTCCTTTCATATATCCTCCTTCAGCGGTAGCGGGATATCGCTATGAGAACCACCACTGACTGGTTGGTGCTATGCCCTTACTCTGCAGCTCGAGCACTGTATCCTCTAACAGATCGCATTGTTCTAGCTGTCTGAAAGGTGGAAACGCAGAGATATCGTTGGTTCTGTGACCCACCCTATTTCCCCCAACCACAGGATAGCGAAGAGAGGGGGACGCATTCAAACGGGAGGGAAACCAACTGTTAACAAAACTGAGGTCAATCAAGTACTGATTTTGACGTGATCATGATTGTGATAAAACCCTTTACCGTGCGAGGCAACTTTTTTTGGACGGGCAACGCATTTTACGGTTTTGTGTGCGCGACACTGCAACTGCCTCCTAACGAAGACCCGCCTTTCTGGTTAGCTGGCTGTCTCTGTCGAGTGTCAGTTACGTGACTTTATGGTGCTTTTCGTCAGCCTTGATCAGCTCTTACCGCTCCTTGTGAAGCTGTAGGATTTACTGTTTGTGTGTTAACATGAAAGACTAACCGGATCGCTTACTTCCTTTCTTACTGATGTTGCAGTTTTCTCATCCTGAAATGTTCAGTAATTGGCAAATAGATCAACAGTGACATGCATGGCCAAGAACAAGCCATATTTCAGAATTTAATTGCTTAAAGGCACAACTCAGAATGAGTTTAAAGAAGAATCGTTTTAGTAGGTAAAACAGAGCTGTTCACAGAGTGCAGATGTGCAGTTTTCCGGCTCTAAAATGCGCTGTAAAGCCGTTCAGACCTTCCAGAACTGTTTCGACTGTCTTTGTGTTCCTCGCCCGCAGCTGCTGATGACTGGCGCTCTCATGTGTTGTGCTTTCTCACCCATGCTGTCTATCCAAATCAACTAACTGCTTTCAACTTGACCTTCTTTGACCACTACTTTTCTTTTTCCTTCAACAGACGCCGCCCGCTATGGGCTTCGCACGAGCGCATCCATTTTTGTATGCAAGGGTCACATTAGTTTAGTCCTGGGCATGTCTTCAATCCAATAGCACCTAACGTGGTACCAGCGACGACAAGTCGACTTACTTGTGTTTCTGCTTTAGTTTTCGTTTTCCAACGCACTGAACTTTTCCTGCGTCTCGAAGAAACCGCGGGTCGTTTCTTGACTTCCACTTCTTCGAACAAAGTCTTTGCTAGTTCATCGCGTTTTCGTCCTTGTCTCCTGAAAGAATCAAGTACCTCTGAGCACAGCCTTTCAAAATCACAGAATGGTTGTCTCAAATGTTTGGAGGAGTCCGAACGCTTAAAAATGTTCCGAGAGAATAATGCGAATGTGGTCTAGAGCAAGACCGGATTGTGAGATTGTAACGACTTATCCCACTGTTGGGCGGAAGTGGTGCAGTGACAAGTGGCGCGCTTACCACGCGAGCGGTCCGGGATCAAATCCTGGGTCGTGAGTCGCCCGGGCCAACCAAGCCTTCCATCCCTCCGGGGTCGGTTAATTGGTACCAGACTTGTCTGGGAGGATAAAAACACTGACTTGTACATCGGCTGGCCCCCGCAAGTCATTGTATAGGCCACATCGCATTCAAACGCCACTGCGAATGTACAAATGGAAGTAGAATGCGTGCCGCATCCCAAGAAGGGATTGTCACCGCAAATTGCATTACCTTTATTATCCTGTTCAACTAAAGAGTTCTGTAGCAACTCCTATACACTTTACTCCCGCTCGTAATCTGGCACCTGATCTGAGTCTGCTGACCTAAATTATACGAATCGCTTTTAAGGTACATTCTACGATTTGACCGGTAGGGCAATCCCTTCCATGTTTAGTGTAGGTGATCTAGCATCCGCAGAGGTACTGCACATTCGTGACTTGAAAGCGCATGGCAAGGGCCTCAGTGGGTTACTTTTGGATTTGACCGCCTAAAGCTGCGAAGGGCGTAAGCCTCGCTCTCTGCTATACTCTCGTCTTCTCTGTCGCTTCGCTTGTCTGCGTCGCTTTTGACTGCCTGTCCCACTGTTTGTTCGATGAACAACGACCGCTCGACAATGAGGGGGCCCCACATTCGAACTTTTTCGGATTGTTTCTTCTCCTTTTTTACTGGTACATATTTCACGTGGCACCTCTGTAGCCACGGCTACGATGTTTAAATTACTTGTCGTTGTGTGGTTTTGTCTCGCTCAAGCAGATGCAAATACGACGGCACCAGTGATGGTTCTTTGATGCTACCAAGTCGTACCAAGCCAATAAAGAGAAGAGGCCGACCTCATCGACAGCCGATAAGTTATAATGACTCTAGAACAGACGAGTAGAACGCGACGCCTGCATATCCTTCTTATTATATTAGGTTGGAAAAAAGTTCTGCAACACTCTTTCCAAAATTTTCTTTTTTTCTGAAAAATTCATAGGTAACATTTATGACTACCAAATGGTAGAGCATTCTCAAGGCTTCAATCCACGAGGTGGATATAAGTGCTGCAGTCAGTAGTTATCCAAGAAAATTCAAAAAACCCTCGACCACTAGTAAATCCATACTCCGAGTCACTGTCTAGTACAAATGTCTCCATAACTATGGATTCGTGTCAACGACCGACACTATCTGCAATAGCTTCAATAGGCATGCCGTTCAGCGCTACAGCGTGTTTCACCTTTACCAGCGCTTTCGATCTTTTGATATTTTTATAAGAAGCCAGCAGCGTCCCGCACACTCCATTACAGGTAGGGCTCTTACGGAAGCTCCACTACAAATTCTTCGTTATGGGCACCATTGTGTAGGTAGAGGTCTAGGCTGCGAACTCCAGAAGCTGGCCGAGGCAGCTCGTCAGGAGCCCTCGTACCGCGACAATATTCATTTCTTTCATGACATTGCGAATCACCATGATCCGAAATGAGCCCGGTAAGAAATTCTGGAGTTGCGGCAAGATTTCTTTCCTCTCTTAGCGTAATCCCCTGGTCGAGCTGTAAATAAGTGCTACCTATCCTGGACCTTTAATCATCATCTTTATAACGAAATAATCAGACGATCAACTCCAACTCGAAAGTGAGGTCGCCTCCTTTCTCGACTCGCACTCCGCTGGGTTTTGGCAGAGGAGGATCAAGAAATTTTCTGAGCGATGGGGACAAGTGGTGGACTATCTCGCGTAGATTATATAAGACGGTCAGTCAGTTGTATAATCAAAAAAGTTGAAATTTAAACTCCAAAAATTCGAAAAGTGTTGGCAGGATTTTCTTCGCAGCTATTGAAACTGTACACTTGATGGTGATCGCTTAGTGTATACGTGTGTCTGTCTGTTGCAGTAAGTCGTCCACTCCTCGCCGTCTTGATAGCGGTCTCCTTGGATGTGCGGCACCTTAGCTACTTAACAAAATGTCTCGTTGTTGAATGACTGTTTCCGTTGAGTGTGCGTGAATTCCAGCGAAGTGTGTGGTAACAAACTGATCAGCTCTTTTAAAGCGAGAGATTACGATAGGATTCTGTTGTGCTCATAGTGGAAGTGAAGATGCTGAATAATGCCCTAGTAGCGAAAAAAGCAAAGAAATCCGTCAAAAACGCGCAAAATGGGACCACTTCCTCTGCCCGTTGACCTCCGATAATGGACGAGTTGGCAACCAACTAAGAGGTCGTCGGCACTCGTTAAACCATAGCTGCCATCATACCACCAGAGATCATACCTTGATTGATATAGCATTCCATGAGAAAAAAATTGGATACGCGCTCGAAGTGGCATACCTTATCAGAATGATAATCGAACAGCGATCTGCTGAGGGGCGGAGCACAGGCGGAGGCGGAGCTCAGAAAGGATTGGCAGCCCCAGGGCGCTGCAACGAGCGCACCTTTAGTCACAAAAAGGCCACATCTCGATTCCTTTGGGCTCTAGCTACTGCTTGAAGTGCTGCTCGTTCTTCCATGCTGCACAGAAATTTTATCGTAATTTCTCGCTTTAAGCAACGCGCAGCCAAGTCAATATTCGTGGAACTTCGCCCCGCTCCAATACGACGGAATTGGCGCGTTTATCTCCTTCTGATCGGCAAAATGAAGTGATAAGGAAGCTCATGGCATAAACAACCGCTAAGGAAATCGAGTAGTTCGCAGAACTCAAACAATCAATGTTTTGCAATGCCATGATTGTGATAATACCGGCAGTGGCTATGTAAGCATCTACTGAGCACACTCTCAGTCATTCCAGTTGGCGGAGGGTGGCGAGGAGAGTAACGGGGTGGGGAGGGTGGAGATAAGAACTCCATCCGGTAACCTGATCCTAAAGTGCAATTGAATGTTCCATGTCATTCTAGACGTTATGCACATGACTTTGTATTACGCACTCAACTACACAAAACACCTAGGCCTGAGGTACAGTCGATATCCGAAAGTTGGGGTAGGTGTGTCACCGGAAGTGACGTGCACTTGATAGAAGTTGCGTGGATAAGCTGTTGCCAGCATGCTTTGCTGATATCCAGCGATGTATGCTTGGAAGCAGCTTATCCACGCAACTTCTATCAAGTGCACGTCACTTCCGGTGACACACCTACCCCAACTATCGGATATCGAGTATACTCTTATTCAACTGTCAGGCTCGGCGCAAGAGTTTCTGCAAATTTTATCGGGTTTTCCAGCGAACAGTATCATTGCTCTCGTCCACAAATATATGCATAACAAGTGGTCCCCTTTTTCAGTGGGCGAATCTGGTTTGAGAAACGAAGAACCTGAAGGATCCCCCCCCACCCACCCTTACACTGGGGAAAGAGGTCTCAGGACATCTGTCAACCGTGAGCCTTGGCGGTTCAGCGTTTTGTAGTGATGTCTGGGAGCTCTCACAAGTGCACACTATCACAGCATCTCCTCTTTCTTTATCTTCTTCAAAAGGCTTAGTCCCAATAAGACACAAAGTGTGTGCTTTTCCAGCTACGCTCTCACCCTTTGGTTGACAGAAGCCTTGTAACCGGGAAGGGCAGCCCATGTTTCGTGCATACGTGCCACCTTTGCGAGCCGTCGTTGTCACAAGTGGAAAGGAGCACAGCGTAAGCGTAGATCTTACTGAAGGGAAGGGAGATCGCGAGGGTGCCGGGGGACCAATCTGGTTTTTCAGAGTACACTCATTGTTCACCTGGAACAATTACGACATTGCCTGAATCAGTGGTGGGCTGAGACCTTGCATAGTCAGAACTACTCCTTCATAGAACCACCTGCTCCATTCCAAGGAGTTATAAACCTCCATCAGCTCCAAACTGCTCAGCAATTTTTCACTCACAAGGGCTTCTGAGCAAAGATTGGAGGAAGCTCACAAAGCTTACTTGGCTGCTGCTTCTTCTTCGCCCATCTGCTGAGCTTCCTTGCATTCTTGTCTATGAAATGTGTTGAACAATTTGCGTAGATCTTCGATTCTTTGTGTAACACCTTAACGACACAAACACATTTCACACAGTCATACCAGCTAGCAAAAACAAATCCCACCGGTTTTGCTTTCGTCGGCCTTCTTATGTTGCATACAGAACTACAATGAACCACACTTGTAGAAGCTGGATAGCAACAACCCGATAACTTTCGTTATCCTTGGGATAAACATCGAACGATTTATTAGGTTGTAGGGAAAGTTCTCGCGGTTTTTCGAAGCACGCCTTTTTTACCTGTACAGTGCCTTCCAGCAACTTGACTTGTGCATATATGAGGAGGACACGTCTGTGCAAGTTACCTGTCATCATGAGCTGCAAGCTCGAGCATACGTCATTTCTGCAAAATGGAGCTTTCGAAGCAGTACGTTCGTGGTCTTCTGCTGTATGACTTCAAATATGGCGAATCAGCAGCCTCATCCAGTCGCCGCATCAACGCTGCATTTGGAGAGGGCACAGTGTCCGAACGCACTGCACAGGATTGGTTCAAACGCTTCCGTGAAGGAGACTTCAGCCTAGAAGATTCTGCACGATCGGGGCGTAGACCCGAAGTCGACACTGGTCGCTTGCGCCGGTTGGTGGAGGCGGACCCGCGGCAGACTACACGTGAATTAGCGCAAGACCTGAATGTCCACTTTACTACCGTCGCCGATCATCTGCAACGGCTGGGCAAAGTACACAAGCTGCCACAGTGGGTACCTCACCACCTGAGTGAAGGCGATCGTCAGCGACGTGCCGAGGTAGCTACTCAGCTGCTCTCGTACAGGCGCACGGATGACTGGTTGGAGTCCATCGTTACAGGAGATGAGAAGTGGTGCCTGTACGTCAATATCAAGCGCCGCCGACACTGGGTTGACAAGGATGAGCAACCTGAGCCGCAGCCAAAGGCAGGTCTTCACCCTTCGAAGGTTATGATCTGTGTTTGGTGGGACTGGAAAGGTATCATCCACTATGAGCTTCTCCCACGCAACGCTACCCTTACGGCAGACCTCTACTGTGAGCAACTGGATAGACTGGCCGCCAAAATCGCAGAAAAGCGTCCAAATAGTGGTACGATCCGATTCTTGCACGACAACGCTCGCCCACACACTGCAAGAGTGTCTCGCCAGAAGCTACTCGACTTTGGGTGGGAGGTGTTGCCTCACCCGCCGTACAGCCCGGACCTTGCTCCCGACAGACTACCACCTTTTCCTGTCGCTGTCCAACGCCATGCAAGGAAAAACGTTCGATAACGAGCATGATATAGATCGCTGGTTGAGCAACTTTTTTGAATCGAAGCCAGAAAAGTTCTTTGCCGAAGGCATCAAAAGTCTGCCCGAAAAATGGCGAAGAGTGATAGAACGTGATGGTGATTACTTTGTTTCCTAATATGTTTTCTTGTTGATAAAAAATTAAGGTAATGATATGTGTCAAAAACCGCGAGAACTTTCCCTACAACCTATTATTTTCTAGCTGGGAGATTACCGCAATTTCGATATTTGGAAGAAAATTTGCGTATCCCAGCGATCGAGAAGACAAGTGTCTCCCCGTCTAATTACGTGGCCACTTTGCTACAAATGTTGCTGAGGGCAGATACTCTAAGAACCAACTATTAAATAAATGTCGCCTAAAAGCGCACGAATACAAGGTAATATCACTTGGGCAGATATTATTTCTGACTCTGAGTTGAACAACCTAGTGGACAGTGCATCTGGCTTGGGCCAATACTGAATATAGGTCAGTCACCACTCGGAACTCGCTGTACGCGTCTGCTGAATAGACGAGCTGAAAGGGTATTAATCAGATCATACAACATGGAAACTTTCTAAGGATCTCTACACAACTTGAAGGCGCACCCCCTTACCAAACATGTGGGATTTTTGCGCACGAAAGATGACAGCAGATAAGGTAAAGCTCCAGCCCTATTAAGCGTTAAGGAAAAAATTCTAAGAATCCTCAGAAGGCGTCAGAATTAACAGTTTCCTCTTCTTAGTGATGTGTGCGTGCTCACCTAACCATAAAAGACACTGCGCGCGGATGAGAGAGGACAGGTGAGGGTCACAACGAAGGAGAGGGTGCAGACACCACGTACAGTGCGAGAAGAAACAGCGTAAGCCGGTCGACAAGGCACTAGCTCCCTTGCCGCGCACTTTCAAGCTGCAAGAACATCACATCTACGATTTCCGAAACAGCTCTATCCTACATCAAAGAACTCAAGCGGCCGATGTCATCCTGGGTGTGCCTTTGTCTAAGGTGCTGTGCCGAGGCCTACTGTAATCTCATTGTGAAAACAGACGGAACCTCAAAGTTCAAGACTAAATTTACATCTGTAGTTTACAAACCTATCTTTGAAAGCAAAATTTTCTTGGAAAGGTAGCATCGAAAATTATAGAGGCAAACGCTTGTAAATTACTAAAACCTACAGATCTAGGTCTCATCCAGTAAGGGGGGGGGCATGTGGTACAATAACTGCCGCCGTCTACAGAATTCCAGTTACAAGGGCTAAAACCGCCTTCGCGTTTGCCAACTCAGAGCCGTGTCGCAGCATACATGTAGGGACCTCGAACTGTGCTTCACATTTTATTTCGCCGTTTTTAGATGCTACCGCGTCTCCTTACAGATTTATACTAAAAAATACTATAAAATTCAATTAAAATAATAATATTAAAAAATTTTATTATGTAAATTATACAATATTTTATATAAATATTTAAAAAAGTAGGGGCAATTTGAAGGAATTTGGCCCACCACACATGACTGAGCGAATGGTGTATAACCCGATTAAAACGTATTCGTTCTCTGACCTCCTCTACCAGACAATCTAGCGAACCGACATAACCCGACCTAGAATGATCGCCCCCAAGGTTGCGCCCTTGCCTTGGCGGGCTCCAACCAGTTTATCCATCGCGTGGTTCCGCATGATCGAGGTGGCGTCCAGCGCCCGTTACATCATCATGGCGGCTCGATTTGTTTGAGGGAGGATGGTGCTCGATAAGGGGTGAGTGGAATATTGCGAATTAGTAATGTGTTGTGGGAGGCCTTCCCCCCCCGCCGCGCTTGACGACGTTTGGAGGGAACAAGTGAGAAAAGTGAGAACGGTCGCGAAATTTTTGAAAAAGTGACGGTTTGACCCTTTCCGGACCGAATCGAATGACGACCCCATACCGAGGATAGCGGTTTTCCTAACCCCGGAGTTGCTCCAGCGATGACCCTGGAGAAAATCCGCATTCAATGTGGCTCACCTCTTCTCTAGTGAATGTTTTGTTGACCAGCCTGTGAGTGTCACAATACCTCGACCGAGGTATCGGTCCTGCGTGTAGTGTTCCTGTATCCCAATCTGAAAGGTTTTCGCACGACCATGGTGCTGAAAGCCACCTTTTTGATCATTGTTGTCGAAGAAGAAATTAAGCCTACCAAAGGAAATCATTTCTATGAAAGTTACCAATGACAAGTAAGGACTTGATGGGTCGGCTCTGCAATGGCTTGATCGAATGAGTGGTCTGCAGCAAGTATGCATTCACAGTGTCGAAATCAGCGAGGTCTACTGGTTTGCCAGCTGGCAGGGTAACGTGTGTTGAATGAGTTGTAGTGCCTTCATTGATTGATAATTGTGGCTCTGTAGATGATGACCCATGCAACTGAAACGATTATCAAAGCAATTCCCTTCTCTCCTTCGAGCTTGTGGCTAATCCCTAGTGCAGGGAAATCGATGAACTGAGCCAGACTGGCCTGCGTTTTCGCTCTTGGGTCCTAAAATGATATGAGCACTGCTCGGTCAGGAAATCTAGTGCCCCAGTGACTGGATTGAATTGGTCAAATAAACGCGTCACCGACTATGTATGAAAGCCGATGCGTGCGTAATAAGAAAGGGTTTGGTTGCGTTGCATACATTACCCATTGTTGCTTTTTAGAACACCAAGAAGATCTCTGCTCATTTGAGATCACTGGAACTAAGGAGAGCTACAGCCACAACGATTCACTTCTTTAGTGGCAAGAATGAGGGGAACTAGTGATAGTCGCAAGAGCAGGAGCAGTCGAGGAAAGCATAAAGGTTTCTTTTCTGGTAACAAAGTTTCCCCTCATAAAGGAGGATAGGGAAGATCTTATGATTTCACACCCTTTTTCAAGAGAGGTATCGGCCATGCAATGCCATGGAACGCTCTTCGGCTGTCTTGATACCTTCTTTGGGTCCCAAACTGCCGTGCACTTTCTTTGATTGTAAACAGCCTGTGGCTCTAGCTTGATGTTGACTCCTCACGTCAAAGTCGTTCAAGCAAAGCAGTATTGATGCAAGGACAGCCCAAGAAAGGAGAACGCGGCAAACTATACCCACGAAAGGACCAAAGTTTAGACAAGGAATGGTCAATAATATGTATAAGAACAACTAAATAAAGCATTATGTGATCATCACGCAATAGTAAAAATGACAAATTTTTTACAGAAGTGAGTTTGATTTGATTTTACTGATTTAATCCGAGCAATCGCCGTGCGAATTTAATTTTATTATTTATTTATTTATTTATTTGGTGCACGCTTAGGTGCGCTACAACAATTCCTTGATCACATTAATCAAACAAACTGCAGTCAAATGTGGGTAAATTATGGTCTAAAACAAAAGGTAAGATCTCTCCAGTCAGGTGTGAAGAAAAAAAGTGAATCAAAGTCAATGCGCATCTTAGAAAAGTTAGAAGCGTACTAAGGGCTGTATAATGGTTGAAAAGCATCCATATTTGATTCCAGTAGGCGGATGACGCTAGGGATAACGTCACTCCCAGACAAACACTAACATACATGTGGAATCGGAGACTGAATTTTCGGATGTTAGGTATTCCCTACCCCTAACAATTCAGCCTCCGACCCGCCATTGCAATTATCACAGCCTTAGGAGAAACATCCTGTTGTAGAAGGAGTTGTAGTGCAGGGGACTCATAACTAATTCTAATCCTCCTCACTGGAGATCTTTCACCTAACGAACAAATCAGTCACAAATACAAAAAAATTCCAACAACACAGAAAAGGAATAATGACAAATAAGAGAAAAATTGAAAGTCAAGTAGCGGGCCTTTTATTCTCCACGAGTCGACCAGAAATGACGATTACTGCAAAATACATTAGCGTAAAAAAACGCAAGCAGAACGTTGAAAGGATAATTTGAACGTATTTCAAAAGAGTTCTCAAAAGTCTTGGATCCCAAGACGTGATAGCAAGTCGATTTTGATTCAATACATATCTTCTATTTTATAAAGCGCTAACTTTGTGTGTCGGTTTGTGTATGTGTGTGTGTGTATGTATGTATGTGTGTCCGTCCGCAAAATGAAGTGAGTGAGAAGGAAGCTCATGGGATAAACAAACCGCTAACAAATCGGGTAGCTTACAGGATTTGAGATATCAATGTTTTGTAGCAGGATAGTTGTGATAACACTCTTAGGGCTATATAAACACCTGCTTAGCACACTTCCGTTCATTCCACATGGTGCTGCAGTGGCAGCTGGAGGGCAGTGGAGAGGAAGGGAGGATGAGGAAGGGAAGCGAAAATCTACCGTCATATCATGATTGTGTCCCTTCTACTGTATGAAACACCATTGTGTTGCATACGCGTCACTTCCAGGAGGTGTTGGTGTCACAGGAGGAAGGGACCATAGCGGAGGATAGAAAGCTTGCGCAGGAAAGGAAGGTCCCGGCGGTTGACGGGGGACTAATCTGGTTTTAAATACGGTTTTGCGCCGTAAACTGAATAGTGCAGCAAGAGAATAATCACAAAACACGAACCTTTGAAAAAATGAACCACATACATGACGTAGGAACTTAAGCTGACTTGTGAAAATAAAAATGTTAGTAACAAGGCAATAGTAATTATAAGCAACACAACGGGAAACAGAAGAGAAAAAAAAACATAACAACAGAGGAACGAAATGGCTTCGATACCTAGACTTAGGTCGAGGGATAAAAACCTTGATACTTCCGCCACGAGTACGAGAGTCCCCTGCTGAGAAAAGCTTATGTTTATCGAGTGCGAACCTTCCCAACGAGAATCTTATAAAGCAAGTACGTCGTTTAATTTCCTTCTTTTTTCGAGCGTCTGCAAACCGAGAATTTATTTCTAATAGCACTGTTAGGTATTTTCGCATAGTCATATCCATGGACTCTAATCATTAACTTCCTAGTGAAGTCATTTTGAACTTTTTCAAGAGCTTTAATCGAAGATTTTTTGTGCGGGAAATATATAGCAGTCCCAACTCAAGCAATGGACGAATGTAGGTCTTAAACGCACGTAGAAGAACCTCAGGATCACGACAAGCAAAGGCCTCTAACGAAGTTATAGGAGATCCTCCTTCAGGCCATTTTTCAGCTGGGAAAATTGTATTACCCTAAAATCCCATAGATAAGAGCGGTTTAATTTACCGGTGAAAAATGAATTGGAATGAAATTGAAATTGAATGCAGTCACCCCTCTAACTTGATGGATGGATAAATAAAAATCGGAGAAGAAGTTTAGAAGAAGCTCCGTCCCTCAACTCTAAACCCCGCCCACTTAATAAACAATTCATATAGAAAAATAGCGATTTTAACGGAATTTCTGCCGGAATCTCTCTAGAAATGCCGGAATTTGATCTCTGGATAGAACTTGAAGAGCCCATTCGATCAGTAAAATTCCATAGATAAGAGCGGTTTAATTTACCGGTAAAAAATGATTTTGAAAAAATATTTTTATTTTTATTTTATTTTTGAAAAAATATCTATGGACCGCTCTTATCTATGGGATTTTAGGGTAATAATACGAGTGAACGGTGTGTGATCGCCATGTCTACATCGTATAGAATAGGTTATACTGTACGCTTCTAAAAACTTATTCTTTCTTAATGTTTTTTCAACCCATATTTCGAATGTTTTCGGGCTTTTCCAAGACAACGCCAAATATTGGAGAATTTTGACAGATGTTCATTTCGAGGCAACTTTGCAGACATTGTTATGAAGGGAGGTGTGCAAAAGCTGCAAATATTGCAGCCTCCTTTTTCAATAAAAACCTAATAAGCTATAACAGCTCGTAATAGAATTCGAAGACTAGCTTCTCCCACAGGTGATGGGCCAGATGGCGCTGTTTTTATGGCCTAAATAGAAGAAGCTGAAAACAAAGCATTTACCATGTTTCGATTGGGGAGTTGCACTTCTCCGACGCATCAGATGCAAGGAAGTCAACGGAGGGCTTCAGCGGAGCTCGAGTTCTTCGCGTTCACAAGGCTGTGGTCGGAAAGAATGTGATGCGGACCGTGAAAGGTGTTTAACACTTACTTGTTGCCGCTATCAGTTTATTATGTTGCGGAAGACAACCGCGAGTAGCTGTACGAAGGTTAAGAGAAGATCTGCAGTTGTCAGAGAGGGGGTGCAAATATTATATTACAGTGCTCAACAATTATGAGCGCAAAATTCAAAAGTTTATCAAGTGTGAAAGTGTGTTGATTGAAAATCGATTAATTTGCTGTTAGTTAGTCATGCAGGGAGGTATCCTTGTAATCTGCTCTATAAGGCGAGTGCAAAATCCTTATCGCCCTCAATGGCTGAAGGTCTTTCAGTGCAAACGGCAGTCATTCGCATGCACGATGCAGGCCCCCAACGAAGGACGGCCACATATTTTGTAGTTCCCATAAGGGCTGTTTAGAAGATTGCCAAGCCAAGCCACGCCTTTAGGACACAGGGTCGCAATATTGGCGACCAGTCTGAGGAGCAATAAACACGCCTGACTTCCTGTGACGTCAAAACTAACTATATAAACCAAATACCCATTTGAATCACATTCAAATGTCACTGCGATGCGCTGCGAGAGTGGAATGCGTGGCGTATAGAACTATAAGTCTACGGCGAATGCTTTGCTCTTTAGCACTTAAACAGTTTTCCATTGCATATTTTCTCATGCCCTTTGTCAAAGGGGCGGGGGATGAGTTCGCGCCATTTATGGGTTTAGCCACCTTCGGGTGTCGGAGCTAGTTGCAAAAACTTTTTGGGGGCCAAGACACACTGCGTATCTGCCATAACCTTTGCTGACAACTTCTGAGAGGGCTCAAAAGCAATCTCTCGAAGCTTTTAAATCTCCCAGTGAATTTAACGAAATAGTTCATCCTCCTCAGTGATTTACGAGAGTAGTTCAGTTCTTGTTAGAGCCAAACCTCAATAAACGGTTGCTGTCTCCAGAGAGCCGCTATAAAACCCTTGTTTTCCATCCAAGACCAATTGGAAATTGAATTGTCGGCAAGCAGATGTTTTCGCCTTCTTAGCAGCTGCCATAGCAATAGTCCCATGCCAGTGAGCTTCTTGGAGTTCAAGCCTTATAGACGAAGATTGCGAAAATCCTGCTAGAATTGGGGATGATTGGCGTCGGGCGAAATGTCGCCGAGTGCCCGACCGGGGACCACTTCCCCAGAGGGTCCACACTGCATCGATTCGCCACTGAAATCGGCGATGGCGAGCCATTCATAAATCTGACTCAGCACTCCATTGCAGTCCCCCTCCAGCTCCGCCCATGTTTAAGCCGCTGGCGATTGCAACTCACGCGAGACGGCAAGGCGCTGATCCAGCCGCCGTTGCTCGGCCAATTCGTGGTCCCGTCTCATTTCATGAATCGCATCATTTCGAGGCATTTCTGGCCAACGAACCCTAATGAACCACGCTTTGCTCTGCGACTGCTCATCCTTTTACTGCTCCCTCTTCAAATTCTCGCCTTCGATGTTTCCATATTGCTGCCATGTTCTGAAGATATTTGCCATTAAAACCTAAGGCTATTCGGACTGAAGTCCACCATTCTGTTTCCTGGCCTTTTGAACAGTTTTTGTTAGCAACAGTTACCAACTCACACTTGAAGCGCTATTGCCTTTCAATTTCCCCAGAGAATTCCTCCCATAACAGCCTAGCTAGCCCTTCTAGGTGGGACCTAAGAACGCGTTAATCTTTGCTGTTGGGGTTTGTCAAAGCAGTGCCAACAATTTTCAAGTGACGTCTTCAGAGCAGCGATTACTTCCAGTCCCGTGCAAACTTTTCGCAAATGTTCCAACCAGTCGGCCATTGGAGAACTTGATTGGGGCTTTCGTTCCGTCATTTCGTACCAAAAAACCTCGGCTTTCTCATGGTTGTGCTTAATTATTTGCTGGATTAACACTTTTGGACACTAACTGTTTGAATTTTAGACTGATAAACGACATTTTGCATAATCTGACATACTGCCTTCACTAATAGGAAAATTCCTGTGTTTTTAAAACGAAAATTTAAAAAATCAAAAATTAGAACGTAAGTCTCAACTTGAACTTCATTTAAGGCCTCAAGAAGACGTGATTTTGTGAAAGCGAACCTTCAGGCGCCGAACTAAATGTCCTACCATATTAACCTAGGGACGGCACAAGAAATCTAAAAACAAATAAGATAAGGACGAAGTGCCGAGTGCTACAAGAAAGAAGAACTGGAGACTGTTTCTTGTTGATTTCATTTTCCTCAGGCCTGGATCGGTAAATGATGCTTTTGATGGTGCGAATTATGCCACCTATTGTTCTTTTTTCGTCTATAACCCTAATTGCTTTCCTTTTTTTCTTTTGAAATTAGGCTTATTTGGTAGTTTGGAGGGCACGCTGCCACGATCCACATTCCTGACGGTCACAGGCTTCTGTCAACCAAAGGGTGAGAGCGTAGCTGGAAAAGCACACACTTTATTGGGACTAAGCCTTTTGAAGAAGATAAAGAAAGAGGAGATGCTGTGATAGTGTGCACTTGTGAGAGCTCCCAGACATCACTACAAAACGCTGAACCGCCAAGGCTCACGGTTGACAGATGTCCTGAGACCTTCCTGAACGTCCTTTTTTTCCAGCGCTGTTATTTCAAAGGGGATCTTGCTTCCTTGCCATGTTTTCCGAATCAAAAATCTATAGCTTTAATTTTCAATCTTAATACTTTGCGTGTTAACGTAGCCGAGATCGCTACCGCACGCGCTCATTGCCGAAGAAATGCCGGGAAGTTTGTTCTTCTATTACGAACACGTTGTTTATTATTAATTTGATCATTTAAGTTTCAACGGCTCACACTCAAAGACTGTGTATGTGGTTGAGGCCGTCACATTCGCAGTTGAAACGTATTTATGTTATTTGTTTATTATTGTTTATTGTGGTCTCATCTCGGTAGTCGCGCCTTGAACAGCAGTAGCGGAAAGCGTGGGGAAAGTGCTTTTAAAAACGAGAATAACAACAAGCGGTTTAGAAGTAGAGAATATTATTGGGTACTTTTCATAAGAGATGACGAAATTGAGGAAAATAAACAAATTAAGTAAACAAAGAGAATAATAGAATAGAATGAAATGAAAGTAAATTAATAAAAATAATTTTCAGGCCTATAGAAATTGTTGGCTTTCCCTGGAACTTCTACGCATAAAATTTTTGGATTTCTATGGTGTCATGTGGATCCGGAAAATGTAGAGATATTAATATGCATGGACGGCAGTGCATTGACGGGATGGGTTCAGTTCCCACGAAGAAAACGAAATTTTCCTTGTTCATCGATTTTCCCCATAGTAAATGCCGAATTTCGTTCTCGCCTGGTATTTCTCATTATCTGGCTGACAATCGAATTACAATTAATTCCAAACGAAGCTGGTGTGCGTCAGCCGCTGTTCGCCTCATTAGCCGCTCTCCCCGAGGGCTGCCTAAACCCTCAATTCCATGTTTTTCTCTCCTTGTGAGCTCATAAATCATCATCGCAGGAGAATAGGGAAGCATTCGGCGGAATGTCTCACTTGGCATCCCTAGAAAGACATATGGCTGAGGAGGAGGGAGCCAGCTGATCCTTTCGGCTTTGATGGCCATCCACCGTGACAGATTGAAAGCCGCGGGGATTCGTGTCCTGAAAAACATTTCTGCGGATGATGTTCTTGCTTTTTGCTTTTTTCGCGCCGCTTGTCCATCTGGGAAGTCTTCCATGCCTCCAGGACTTGTCAATTGGTGTGCTCAGAAGCATAGAAGCACTGACTCTTTTCTAGTATCTCGTCACCTGCCTAGATTGGAATATTTGAAAAAGGGATTAAGCATACGCCGCTGAGCCATCCCCTTTGGGATGCGCCGCGCATGTGAATTGCTCTGTGCAGTCGCTTGTGGGGGCATGGAGGTGTCAGTGTTTCATCCTCCAGAACGAGACGGCCACTTTCATCCGGAAACGGTGGTAATGACGAGCCCATAGGTGAACCATTTTGAGCACTACCCTTCGGTCAAAGGCCTCCAAGGGGTAGAATTTTCGGTTGGCCTAGACGCGGCTCGAGCCTGGACCACCTGCAAACGTGCATTTTCAACGACGCTACTACCCATTTCATCAGTTCCGTAGTTCTTCAAAACAAGTGTGTAGCCAAACGCCCTTCGATACTGACCAGAAGTGCTCAACATGGACCAACGATGTACTGACTACTTGTCTACCGCTCCCAGGGAGTTCTATTTCTTCACACGTTAGTAAAAGGCGTTTTGTTTGAGCACAACACGTAAATCGTCAATGCTAACTGACTGAGACCAAGGCATGAGCACCACGTTGTACTCTG
>MU871130.1:15247-25365 GCA_036418205.1 Ostertagia ostertagi
AAATGTCCTCTCTAATACATTGCTATTTCCCCATGATACGACCCCCACCCAGAGAGCATAGTACGACTCCTTTATGGGGGAATCATTTGAAGTTCTTGGCCCACCCACAACAAGCCCCAGTTACTAACAGAGTAAAATTATAACAGATGCTCGATAACCCATTTTTTAACACCTGAATTTGACCAACGCTTAGCTTACCTCAAACTTTCTATCTCAGAGGCTCTGTTTTCACAGAGCAATTACCGGAGGTTGAAAGTAATTCACAACAGATTCGATTATGTGTCGCTCAAACAAGGGGAACAAACTATTATGATAACACTTACAGACGCCAGGGGAGATGATGACTTCAGAACGACTCCTGTTAAAGGTGTTCGATGAGCAACGGGCCGGCAAGTGATAAAGATGATACTTTTATGACTACATTTCCATCGCCCAAGTTTCTGTATTTTTAGAATTCTATCCCTTCAAAACAATATGCGCTTCATTATGCTTTGAATCTTAATATTTTCACTATTGGTCACAGGTTACTCGTTCATACTGGTACGTAAGAAATTCAGCTATGACCAATTAATGGCTGCCATTTTCTTAAATAATTATTATTTGCAAAACCAATACGAATTCATGGCTGCACGACGCTCCCATCAGTTATTGGAAGAATTTGAATCCGAAGACTTTTCAAAAATGGGCATCCAAATATAGCCTTCCAGCGCTCTTTATGTGGAGCAATCTTGAATGTTACAAACCTTAAGTAAAAGCCTTAAGTAACCTCAAGTAACCTTAAGATAAGTACAATGTAGCCAAGTAACCCAGAAAGGTAAAAGGAAAAACCGGAGCTTGGTTTTGGAGTCTCTAAAACCTAGGTTTTGACTGGCAGAGCGTCAGATCAGCAGCGAATTAAATTTGATTCTCCACAGAATCTTAGGTGATAAAAAAGGAAAAACGCTCCTCTATGTACAGTAACATAATTTAAGGTCCTTCTCTGCCCAATGGTTAGCAACCAAAGGATTGTCACAAACAAACAGTTTAAAAAGACCGGGGTATGAACACTCCGCCCATAAGTTTGATCCCTTCCGAAGCGACCATTTGGTATATATTATATTTATAATTCCAGTGTGGTGTATAGAAAACAGATATTTGAAGTGCAATAGCGAAGAATTTTTCAGAAGACCAGTCCGCCAGTTTGGGTTGTTTGTTTCTAGATCCAGCCCGACCCTCCATCAGAAAATAAATCCAGTCTAAAAACGAAACAAACCCCTCGAAAAGTTTTCTAAAATCATATCCAAGGTCAAAGGAGCGAACAGGATGATTATACGTAGGCGAAAGAATTCATGAGCATTCTCCTAGAAAACATTTTCTCAACAACAAATTAGATGTTATTCTCTTCTCTACACTCCATCAGCTGACCCACAGCATGAGATCGTTCCGCTACAAAAAGAAACGACAACAGCAGTCAGCTGACTTTTGGAATTGACGAATGGGGTCAACGGCAACTTGTCGACTTCATTAACTTTCCATCTATCAAATAATTCGTTGGTCTACACTGCATCTTTCGCGGGTGTGATCTTCTGGAAACATTCATCCATGGCAGGGAGGGGGGTTCTTCGGGCAACAACTGCGCTCTTAAAGACTAGCTTCGGGATAAAATTGGTGTGGAAGAGCATTCAGTAATGGTGCTAGGGGTGGTGAGTGGTCTGGAAAATCAAAAGAAAGCGAGATGAACTTCCGCTTATGACCTTTGGATAAAACAACTCCAACGTTCAGCCGCATTCCCAGCCGTGATGACCGAGGATGTTGTTACGAGTTTCCACCCTAAGCTCCCCAGTCAGTTACTGCCATGTCGTCAAATCACGTTGAATATGCACGCAAGCGCATGCCGCAACGAGGCCGCCCCGCGTGCCAGCGGCTGTCACATTTAGTGCAACAGCAGGAAGCGGACTTTCGGACGAAGTAGTGATTGCGGGTCTAGCGACTTCCATGCGGTTTGTCGCAGCTCGCACGCGCGATGTCAAACGCCTAGCCGCGCGGTCTATTACCGGCTCTGAGTATGGAAGAGTGCGTGCCTTATAACGCTGACGGACAACGCAGAATATACACGTCCCGACTGACTGCAGGCCAATCCGAGTATCCTGGCGGGCCACGTATGTATGTTCGCGTCATCTCATTGCATAATTGTTCGCGCTGCGGAGTTCTTCCCGAGTTTTTTTAGTCATTCTATCTAAAAAACATCAAACATGTCACAAAAGAGAGAAAATGTTATGTGTACGATTTAGACGGTTTCTGAACCTTCCAAAATGTATGCTTTAATTATAATGATTTTTCGTTTCTTTTTGTTGTCATGAAAAAAGAAATACGGAACTGTGTGGAAGTAATGATCGCCGCAACGGAAGTCCAGATAAGCCTTTTATTCGAAACAATCGTGACAAAATTGCTTTCGAAGTCCGTTGCTGCGATCATTACTAAATTTTGGGCTTTCATAGGCATTACGCTTCCCTTTAGTAAGTAAAAGTTCCGCTACAATACCTCTGGATATTTTCTAAGCAGAGCAGGACTGAAATAATGTTGTGGTATCCATTGCTCGTGTTTTAACCACTCAAAACCCATGGATTTGAGATGAGACACCCTCGCTCACAAAAATGCGCCGATTCCACTCCGCCTCCACAAAATCGCGCCTCACACCCTTGGATTGTGGACTGTAAAAACGCAATATTTGAATGAAATAAGTTGTTTCTGACCAAATTCGATCGGGAGGTACAACAGTGAAAGTTCGACGAAAGTGGCGTGTCATAAAAAAGCAAATTTCAGTAGGTTCTGCAGCAGACATCAAAAATATTTTTGACGCGGTCGCTCCATTGAATACCTATATTTTGAGATACATATATGTTGATCTGCATTTACTACTGATACTCTTTTTCACATACTTGCTCCTGAGAATGTAAAAAAAAAACTATGTAGGAATGAACAGTATTGACAAATTCGTAGGATTTGAGGAATGTTCGCTTTAGTGAAGTAGCACATTTGACCATTCGGTGCACCTCTCCGTTAATAGTCAGGTTATAAATTGATCTGTAGAACAAACACAAAAAACTAGAAAAGTGATACGGGTGCGGAGTGCATGCGTCTCGCGCGGTCCCACACAGTACTCAAAATGTGAAACGCATGCGCCTCGCGGTGTTGTCAACGAGTTAAGGTCCATTCGGGTCTATGCAATCGCTATCGCAAAGCCAAGAACAATCGCTACACCTTACTTTTAGCAATGTCCAACCTCAGCGAAGGAGATTTAATCCTTTATTTTCTATTGGGTTGATGCATAATTATTGCGGATTTTTTTCGCGCCTTCTTTTTCGAAAAGATTGGCGTTTTGTTTATTATTTTTCATGAAATATTCTTCTCTCTTTCATTAACAGAAATGCTTATCGAAAATCATCTTCATATTCGCCATATATGCTCTACCACTTCGAGAAAGGTTGGAAGGCGGCAGAGTCATTTCGCGATCTCAACGAACTTTTCGGCGAGGGAACAATTAGCAAAAGCCAAGTTGAAAGATGGTTCAAGAGGTTCAAAACGCCACATTTACCGACCGAAGCTCCTACAGACTACCACTTCAATCAGTCGTTGAAAAACTGGCAAACGAACAAAATTTACGACGAGCTGGATGACTTGGTGGCCGAGGTTAGAGCGTGGATCGTCTCCAAGGACTTCTCCACCCGTGGAATCGACCTACTGCCAAGCAAATGGGAAGCGTTCTTGAAGGATTGTGTCTACGCTCCGGAATAATTATTTCATCATTTTAACGTGTTTTTGAAAATATCTTTATCGTTTTCTGTGAATAAAATTTGTTGAAAAAATCCGCAATAATTATGTATCAACCCAATATATGTGAGCCTACGAAATTCAAAAAAAATGAGAAACGAAGTTTATCTCGACGTTTTTTGGGCCCTACGAGGTTGTTAGGTGGAACTTTCAGCAAATGGCCTGAAGTTTCGACTGAATCAGGATAAAACAAAGTTCTCAGTCAGAGCATCACTTCTATTTGAAAGGAGGGGAGTGATGGTCGAAAATCCACTTCCATCAATCCCCTATCGATGGTGGCAAGTATGAGCACATACAAATGGAACTTGGATTTGAATCCAGCGACACGTCTTGTGCGTATCTTAGTAACTTCGTGACTACGTTTCAGATTCTTAGGGTGAATTGAAAACATTAGCTTATTATAGGTTTTGAAGAATCGTAGAAAGCCAAGCGACTGGAAACAACGACAAAAGACTATGCAATGTTCGTCCATGAATAGCCATCCCCGGAAGTATAAAATTAATGTTGTTAATGAGCAACAAAAGCTATTGATGACGCCCAAAGTGTTGGCGACAACAGGCGATAGGTAGCGTTTTCCGCGATGACGAATACAATCGTGTAATTCGGAAGAACATCATCAAGAAGGAGCAATCAATGTCAAGGGAGTACATGTCAAACAGGCCGTTGCGCCGAGAAGAACGGCGGCTTCTGCAAATAAGCAGGACTGAACATGATGCAAAAAGAAGTGTATTTAAGGTCGAGTAAGTAGTAGAAGAAGACGCTGTGCGTTTCAACATACAGGGAGGCCAAAATTAACGATCTTTGACTACTGGTGGTACACATGTGTCCCACTTCCGTAGTCAAAGACACTGCCACAGTTCCAGGAAATATTAGGACAGAAGCGCACATTTAGTGGCTTAAGTGTACGAAATTGAACGAAGCTGATCAAATTCGTTGTTTATCCTTCTCAGCAAATGATTGCGCAGGGGAGGGAAAGGACAGCTAACAGCTCGGCATGGGAAGGAAATCCAAAAATCTCAGAAGGATGATCAACGCTGAGGACCATATGCCACTACAGTTAAAGGAATCTTCCACGAAAAAGCTCCGCCCCCATTACCACAGAAAACGATACCTTAAAGGAATCTTCCACGGAAAGAGTGATCATTTTGTCTTGTGTGTAGGATTAGTATTATCGAAACTAACGCTTATGTTCCGTTCTTTTTGCTATGCTCATGAGGCTAGGGGCCTAAGGGGTATCGTTTTTCTGTGGTAATGGAGGCGGAGCTTTTTCCGCGGAAGATTCCTTTAACAACGCGTCGGCGATGTAGATACTGCGCGATGTTAAAGAAAGAAACTCGTACAAAAATAATGTGTGCTGCTTGCAACGTGCCCTTGTGTATATCATGTTTTACTCCGTACCATTCATAGACCATATAATGTTGACCTTTTCAAATTTTTTTTTGAAAAAATTTTCGGGTCATTGAAGACTTCAATATTGTGAAAAAATGTGTGGTTGTAAGCTCATTAATTGCCAATTTATTAAACAAAAAAAAAATCATCCGAGCGGAAATGGTGTTATGACAAGACGGGCCGCTACCGCGCGCATGGTCCCTAGATCAAATCCCAGGTCACACCCAACGTACATCAGCCAAATTTCTACAGATGGTTGTCTGTTGCTGGGAGGGATAGTTGCAACGCAGAACACATTTATAACTCAATTTTGAAAAAGTCGTAGTCTAAGGGTTAAGAGGCCGCAGTCATGCTCAACGAATGGGAACAATGTGAAACCAAATGTGGATATGTCGAGGATAAAGAGTCAACGATGAAATTCTTCTTCCAAGAAGAGTACTTTCAGGCTTCCTTGACCTCCTTTTCCTACTGCCATTGACTAAAATGATTTCTAAAGAAAAATTTCGTCCTCGGGCGGGTTTGCAGAACATCGGCAGGATTCTCTTAATAGATGCGCGACAGGCCAGAAAAAATGTCTACAGCTTTCAAAAAAGTCAATGTTATTGAGAGTCGCTTCGTCTCGATATGCTGACTAGTTGGCACAGTATGTTGCGCACTCGCAGAAAATACTGGACAATTATGACATTACACACTCCGCCATGTTCACACTACGTCACACTGGTCACACTACAAATTCCGACTTCTTTAACAACTCATGCACTAAAGGAATTGCGCAGCCTACTTACGAGGCAGCCATTCAGAACATGGATGTTTTTCCAAAAGGGCACATGCTGTAGGAGCACATGTGTGGAAGACAAAAATGAGGTACAATTTCCTTGGGCGTTTTTAAGAATGCCCAAACAGTTATTGAAAACAAAACTACTCATAACTTGTTAAGTCAATACTTATAACACACGTTATATAATAGGTTTTACCCGGGCCGATGTCAGACTTTGCGAATCGCGCGATTCGCTAGCGTCCGCGGTCGCGTTGCGGTACCAGCCAATTGAGTGATTCACTGGCCGCGACGCGACCGCAGACGCTAGCGAATCGCGCGATTCGCAAAGTCTGACATCAGCCTTTTAGCAGACTTTACCGAAACGATCAAACAGCACCTGCTACAGAAGTCAATACTAGTACAACAACCAATAAGTTATTTGTTGACGAGTTGAACATGCGATATCTGAAACCAAGTGGAGTATGGCGGATCCTTGCGTAGGCCTTAGGTCTACAGCACGATGAATTGTTGTTGAACGCATCGCAATACAATCACAAAGGCGTTTGGTTTCGATGGGAGGTCAGATGCGAAAAACATTGCCATCCCACAAATCTCGCAAAGGAGATCGTTAGTGGTTTATCTCCCGGAACAGAATGACATAAAGACGATGCCAAATTTCCACATCGACACTTGCTTTTGTACAAGCAACCCCTAAACTAAACAGCTGCTCTCGAGTGCTTTTTTGAAAATTTACAAGATGCGCGCTGTGAAACATACATTGCACTTATATGGTCCACGAATAAGTTCCCTCTCCAACTACGTCACCCTCTTTCATGTACGATCTTTGATCCTATCAAAATTAGGTTTAAACTTGATTCCTCACATATATTATAATTAGAATCATACTTAGAAATCATTAAAAATGACCCACAGAACCGCTGTTGCATCGCTATCACATATTAACCACCAAACAACACCTAGTTATAACTTTGAAAACTTATGTTGACATGCGTCTTTCATGTATCTCTCTCAATAAAAGCGTTCAAAAAGCTGTGAAGCTGTTGCATATGAATAGTTCACGTGAGCGCTACTTTAAGGGTTCTGAGTTGATGCCAGGTTACAACCAAGTGGGTCATTTTCAACGAATTTTCGCTGAACAATGGGCTATCAATTCCCGAGGTTAAGAAAAAGAGAAACGGAAGAGTCGCCATGTTCCAAGAAAGAATGATTTGCTTTCACTCCAAGTCACCGGAGATAGGATAGCACTATTAGGATACCAAAGTGAGCAATTAAAGTGCGATATGAGGAATTCTCAATGCGGTTGGATTGCGGTGCGTTGAGGAAGCCTCGGGTCCATGGAAGCAAATACTCGATCCAAAAATAAATAGCATTAAATTTAGAAAAATAGTAAAAGGAAAACTGCGTTAGGATATATCATGCCCAAAAATAGAAGTGTTAAAAGGCAATGAAAAAACACCGGTACTTCTTTTTGGATTCAATTCATGACTTCCAAATATATAAAATGCGGGAGTGAGGAGAGTGCGTTTCTAAAACAGCTGGTGGTCTTATAATGTTCTTCAGAGTTGATCTATCCTACAGCCAGATTACTGAACTATAAATGAGAGTAAGCGGACACCAAAGAGGGGTCAAAAGTTTAAACTAGAAGTGGGAGAGCAACGAAAACGAACGATTAACCTGAGCTGAGAGAAGTTAGAAGTGAAATACAGCGCCTCAAGTGATCGGGCACGGTAAGGAGGTATGTGGGCAGTAGTGGCAAGAGGCGCCGCTCAACGCAAAGGGATCAGAATCTGGATCGAATGTCGCCCAGGACAAACAAGCCTTCTATAGTAATCTCCGAAGTTGGTCATTTGGTATCAGCGTCGTCCAGGAGCATGGAAGCACGACTTGTACAACGCCTGCCCTCCCAGCTCCCCTCTCCCCTCCTCACCAGGTTATTGAAGATCACAATCCAATGTCACCGTGAATTTGAATGGAAGTTAAATGCATGGCGCATCACAGAGAATTATTGATAAACTCTCAACGCTTCGATCCAACATAGACTTGCTCAGCCCTGTGATAGGATTTTTCGTGGCGAACACATGCCTCGAATTCCGTTTCACGTCTTTCAGCGAACAATTAGAAGAAAAAAACAAATCAATCAAACGTTAACGTCAAGCGAACAATACCGTCCCCAAATGCAAAAAACGGCTCAGAATAGCTCACGAAAACACTGGATATTGGCCGTTCCGCCGGGACAAAAAATGCTACGAGATCAATGCAAAAATGAATCTGTTCCAGATTCTCTTTACTGAACAGTCATTCGGGCACGATTACATGGAAGAAGAAATGAAAAAAGTGGCAAAAAGTAGAAATCGATAAGGATCACCTCGTCACCTCACATATATTCAGCCTATTTGTATCTACTACAAGCATACGCCTGATTTGGAAAATAACTCTAGTCTCATCCTCAATCAGCAAGCCAACTTCCCTGTAAGATCAGGTCGGGAACCAGAAGATTATTTGCACGCCCACAATGCGATGAAGGACCAAGTGATTCCCATAGAAATAGAATGCGTGGCGCATACCAGTGAAGGAGATAAACCCACTCATTGTGTACACACGAAGTGGCTTGCTCTTGTGCATGCCCCAGCATAGTAGGTTTGCGCGATTAGGGTTGGTTTTTCACCGTCAATACATACGCATGACCTGGGTGAAGAATTGGGATTTTAACAGCGCTCAAGAGTTTTCAAGATCAATTCTATTAAAGCTGATGCTCAGAGGATCTCACCCGTGGCAGCAAGGTGGAGCACCGCACTGCAGCCAACACATCGCTTCAGTTCACCAGTGTCTGCATGTAGAACAAACAAATAGTATGAAACTTTCAAACACTGCCACTGCCACGAAAAAACGATGTGCCTAGCAACGATGAGAGAAGACGTATAGAATACGTATTGGTGTTCGTGACAGTCCGTAGAATGTCCGGATTCTTCGAGACGATCCATGACACACTTTTGAGAAGCAGCCGACCAGTCAGCCCCAGCCAATAGCTCCTATGAATCACGAAGATTCCTCAGCTTACACGGAACAAATCATTTCATTGTTTCTTGCACTTTTTACAAAAGGGAGAAACGCCAGCGAGTTGAAAATGAAAGATATTCGTCTCGCGATGAGCCATTTTCGTACAATTCCCTTTCAAGTGTAAAATATGTGGAAGTGAAGGAAGAGATGTTCTACGTGCTCCAGGACGTGCTCAAGCAAAAGGTAGCCAGGATTAAGGTGGGCAGGCGCTCCTTCTTTTCCTCACAATCATGAAAAGTTTAATATGATCTCCTTTGTACCAGGAATGCTCACGTCTGCGATCATATCTACTGAGGTGCCGAATTCTTTCTCCATACTTCGAATAGAGAAAATAGGAATAATGAAACACTTCAATAATGAATCACAAAAAAGGAGTAAGAGCACGAAAATTGCAAAATCTTCACGGGAAGGAAGCGGGAAGTTGCAGCGTGAGCAAAGCCAGAGAATTTATCAATAACCAAAGCATAGCCATTCTACTTAAATAGTTTCTTGCTGGAATGTCAGCTATGCATCGTCTGTGTTTGCAATACCCACGGAATTTCAGAATCAATGGAATTCCAATTGATAGTCGTGAAATGCTCCATAAATAACCTGAAATTCCATTTCCATTTTCATTTCGAAACCAGTTTCCAAGGTTGACTTCGAAAAAAAGTGCGAGAAACTAAGTGAAAACAGGAACCAAGGAGTGAACAGATAAGAGAAAATCATTCATGACTCCCAACATGTAAGATGGATGGATTCAGTACTCCTCAACCACCATCAGACAAAGCTAAAAATTGGGAAAAGGGCTCAATTTGTGGCCCTAGCAGACCAATTCTGAGAACCTTCTCCTAGTATGGCAGACAAAATTGATATCCTGTCAGGATCTTAATTCATATCCACCTGCCTGGCAGCTACAGTGGGAGGAATGAGAAAGAAGGAAGATCCGGTAACTTATATTTACACTCTATTTCTTTTCAAAAATTTCTGGTGGTGAGAACCTCCTCTATCCTGCTAAATATAAGCGATCAATAAGCTATTAACTGCAGCTCTGAGATGTAATTTTCCCTCCAACATTAACCATCAGCTGGAAATCTTACGTGGG
>MU871131.1:10691-25435 GCA_036418205.1 Ostertagia ostertagi
AGGGGTGATCAAAGATGAAACATTTTATGAAGAACCCTCCCCCCTCCCCCCCGAGAAGGAGAGAAGGTCGTGCTCCAGACAGGGAGAGGGTCATATGAAGGCTTCCCCAGGAGGGATGAGGTGTCGCATTTAACCCAATATTTTTCCCAGTGTAAACCCTGATAGAGAGAATGGAGGATCGACCACGGCCCAATTCCTTCACTTAACTACGCATAGCGCAACCGTCCCTCCCCCCCCTATCTGCTACCCCAGAACTTTGAGCTACCGTCATTATGGCAGGGTTGTGAGCTTCTGTTCCATCGAGTTCTGCTTTTCCACGCCGCTTTTGAAGAGCGGCAAATTCAGCCCCAAATCCATGCGAACGGGTGGACCATGCCTGCTTGCAGAGCGATTGAGTGGTAGACCAGTTCGCCTCGTCAACGATTCACCCTGACAGCAATCAAAGCAATTTTTCTCCGTAACACTTCACTCACTGTACGATACTAGTAGGATTTATTGCAGCAACGATTTATGTGCTATCGTTTAACATATCGAAATAATAGTATTTTGTGACATAGAGCAGCAGTAATTGGCTGTCATCGGACGTCTGAAAGGGGTTTTCGGCGCTATCGCAATATGTGGGGGCATTCTTTCTCGTTAAGTCGTGGTTATACACCTGGTTAAAGTTTGGAACGCGTTTAAACGTGTATATCTCGATGCCAGCGGTTTCATTCCTACGCATCCTGCTGGTTCCTTTTTTGATTTCGAAACATCTAATCCTTTAAGGCACTATCGCAAGAAACGGGGGCATCCTCTGAGGCTAAGCCCAGAAGGGGCAGGAATGTAGGGCAATAGAAAAATTGCTCACGCAATCTGGAGCCTCTTCTTCTCAACCTGGGCTTAGTCCCATTTTTGACAGAAAGGAGTTGTTTTACGCGGTTTGAAATATTAATACATTGCTACCACAATGCCCCTCGTCTTGCGATAGCTCCTTAAATCATCTCTGTACTCTTTCCCTCCTTTGAAAGGCTTAGCCCTTGTACTGGGTGAAGCATCCGCTTTTCCGTCTAAATTCCAAATCACTAGTTCACACGTATAAATTTAATGAAGGACAGGCTTTTACGAAATGCCCCCGTATATTGCGATAGCGCTCGCATTTCTCTATAGCCGCGCTAAGCCAGTGGAATTCCTGATCCTAGCAACTAGACGACCATCTGCTTTAGGAATCTTGCTTCGTGCTCAATTCGGAACAATCCTCGAATGGATGGTGTTTGAGACTGCCTTCCAATGGATCCAAGAAAAACTGGTCCAGGTCCACTTTAGAGCGCCTCGCCCTGCTTATCCGTTTGTAGACAGCCATGGAAACTGGGACAATACTGCAAAAAGGCGATATCCTACAGGGTTACTTGGATTCAGTAACGGGGCGGTTGTAGTTTAGACTAGAAACTAATGGAAGCACAGAAAAGAGGACCAATGCCAAGGCAGGATCCAGATGCTCACATCGTCCGCCCAGCAGTCCCCTTCCTCTCCCTAAGTTTAGTTCGACCAGTGCTGGACCCACCACCGCCGAATGTCCTGCCCGCAATCACATGAGCGCCTGGATCGGGTGGATTCACATGATTTGGGTCGTCACTGGGGCCACAGAATTAGGTAGTGAACCCTATGCAAAGATCGAAGCATCACCCTCATTGTATTTCCTCCAAAAAGGCCATGATTATGTTTTCGCCCATGGAAGTGCGTGGCGCATCCCAGCGGGTCAGCTGGCCCAAGTGCATGGCCCAGTGAACTTTGGTCAATGCGGCGCGTCCTTGGAGCGTCAAATTCGATGCGCGAAAGTGCACTATCAGCGCACACACATGTGCCATCCACATTGCGTCGAAGGTCGATAACGTCGACATATGTCACGTAGCATTCGATCCAGGCTCAGAGACAGGCAAGAAGTCATCGTGGCTGAACCGTGTCCTCGTGTGTGGGGGTGTGTGAGTGCCGATGTGACTCTTAAAGTTCATCTCCGTGGAAACGGGGGAGGCTCGGACTCGGTCCAGCACTACCACTCGACGACGACGGACGACACCGAGCCCGCACCGCCGAGTAGGTTTACAGTCTCATTAACACACCAGCTCCAATGCACACATTGCTGCTGCTTGCGCAATCGAGCGCTGACCCAGGCGGTGTGGTCGTGGCGCCGCTCTGGCGCCCCGAAGTGTAGTCTCGGGTCGATGTGGCGGACGATCAGCTGCGCCGTTGCGTCCCGGCCGCTCTCACGTTCCGAATCGCGCGAGTCCGCGGTCCCAGTCGCTCTTGGGCTTCGTGCCCAGTCCGTTATCGCAATAGTGTTTCAACGCCCTCGGAACGCACTCATCGCTCTTCCTAGTGCCGTCCTTTTCTGGGCTTCCGCTTCCTCTTCGTAGCTGCATACCGTTTACCCTTAACTCTTACCGTAGCCTTACCTCCACCCCTGTTTTCTTCGTTCATTCGCGCTATTTTTATTTAAAAAATTACCTTCGCAAAATCAAATTTCTCACTATCGATATCCTTTTGTTAGAGTTCAGAAACCCGAAAGACCAGGGCCCATTTCTCAACTCTAGGCAGCCTCATTGTATTATTTACGCCCCTGCGTTTAACTGTAATGGTTTCCAGGACTTAACTATTTGCCCAGGCCGGCAAGAACACCACAAGGACTTCCGGCTGTGAGCGTACTCCAGTAAAGATCAACTGATGCCCAGTTCTGTGATAGATTCTTGGAACTGATGGTCAGCTGCCGAGTGCAAGCTTAGCGGGTGTAATTCATAAGAAAGGTTCCGTGTCGTGACTAATCCCTCTATCCAACGGGGGTTTATCATCGTAAATCTCTTGAACATGTTGGACTCTCTCATTTCCATTGCATACCTTACCGGGTTTCAGTACCCTTATAGCGCATTCTTCCCAACTACTATATAGGGGTGCAAGAATTTTTCGAACCTTCCCTGAAGGGTTCTGCAGCCATCAGGGAAGGTCCCTAGCGGGATCTGTGCAATACAAAGCCTTTCTTGTTGGTTTCTCTGCTTGTTGTGCTTCTATTGTGGGCTGAATCGTGCTGCGACCCTTTTTTTAAGTCTATACCCTCTCAGCGCCACATTTCTCGGACCTGCTCTCCTAAAGAGTTCCTCTATCCTTCCAGATTCCTTCACCGCTCTCCTCACGACCCAAACATTTTGACCGCCTTCGCAGTCCGTCTCTACCGCTTTAAGCCTATGCACTCTTAGGGCCATTTCTCGGACCTGATCCCTGGAAGTACCTCCTACCCTTCCAGACTCCTTCTGTCCTCATTACGACCCAAACGCTTCGACCGCCTTCACGGTCCATATCTACTGCTTTGACCCTATACCCAATCAGGACCCCATTTTTCGGACCTGCTCTCCTGGAAGTACCCCCTCATCCCTCAGATTCATTCTTCTGCTCTCCGTAACGACCCAAACGTTTCGACCGCTGTCGTGGTCCCACCTCTTTCTTGAACTCAAGCTTTACCCTTGACTGAACTCTGATCCTTTCCTTTGTTTATCGGTGCATATCGCCTAGGACTTCGGCTCTTAACCCTCAAATCCCTTACCCCTTGGCCTCATGCTTCTCGCGAAGCGCCCCTTGCTCTGTGCTTCTGTTGTTTGTGATCCCAACCCTGGTATTTTTTATATTTTTTTCTCACCTTCCTCCAATAGCCCTCATTTTGCCACATACCGTGCTAAACCCGGTGCTAGAAAAATTCAGGTATGCTAAAATAGTGACGTAAGATCGCTACCGTCTATAGAAACCCTATTAAGTTGACAAGCTTTTCAGCCCCTGTTGCCCTTGCCTATACGCCACCTCTTTGTTCCCGCGCGCTTTCCAACCTCCCATACCAGCTCCTCTTCTTTCAGCGTTTTTAATTCCCTGTGCTTATCTAATCTTGAGAATGTCGTCTTGTTTGCCTTCGAAACGTACTTTAATGGATAGCTAATTTCGATTTCCGATTTCCGCAAACAACGCTCTAACACCTCCTGAACAGCCGCTTCTTTGCGTCCAGGGATGTTGCTTGTTCCTGTGCACTTTTCACACAATCTCGTACAGTCATTGGCAAGTTCTGCCGGTGCCGGTGTCTGCGTGTCCAGTTCCTGGTACTATTTTTAAATGTTTACAATTTCGTTTCCTAATCGCGCTTCCGAATTCCTTACGCCTCGGCATGTTTCGTTGACTCTCAGCGAGCCACAAAGCCCTGCCGCCGCCCAGCGCACCCCATCATCCAGCTGTCCAATAACTACCGATCGTCAGCGACTTAACGAGATTTCGAGTTTTATTCGGGCGCTCACAGACTAGATCCGCAATCTCGGCCAGCCCACACCAGCCGTTCGCTGTTCTCGACTCGACGATTCGCAGCCGCAGCGCTGTTGGGTCCACTCGAGCCTGCGAATCGTTCGCTCTCGAGTCCGCCATCCCGGCCGTTGCCGCCGCCCCTTCGCTTCGCGTCGCAATCGTCCGAATCACCTTCTCTCTCCCCACGCCCGAGTTTCTCTCAGTCCGCCGTTTTCCCTTGTGTGTAGACGTTTCAACTTTAACTTTCTCGCGTGATGTTCCCGGCAGTGTGTTCGTCTCATCTTGATCGACGATAGATGGCGCCCCGTTCGTCGACTGTTTGTCACCATCGGAGTTCAACGTCGCTCAATCAGTGACCTGTGATTTCACCCACCGTACTCAATAGTTCCCAAACCACCCTTGACGTTCGGCATGCCTCATCTCGAGAGGTACGCCGATCCCCCCGGTTTCGCCCAACCGTCCAACGAACCCACGCCCACCCCCGCCCGGCTTTCGATGTTTTTTCACCTGGCACCTTCTCGTTCGGTTCGTCAAGTGACGCCTCTTTACAACACCATCGTAGTTCGCATATTTATTGGTGAGTCCCATTTGTTAAGTGCGGTTTTCAGATTTTCTAGATTTATTACGGATGTTTCTTAGACAGCAGACGTGCGTCGCGGTCGCGCGCTGCGTATGATGTAGTGTTGAGTTACGATATCATAGTAGTGGTCGCCGTTCAGGGTTTGTCTCGAAATATTTTGCTTGCTAGAACCAAAAAATGATTAAAAACTAGCGTAATATTATCTGATCATGTTTTGGAACATGCGTTGCGGTCACGCGGTGCGTACAGCGTCCTATTGCTGTTGGAATGACCTTTAACTCACCAGTACCAACTTACCGGAATATTTTCGGCCCCAGTGGGCTCATAAAAGGTTGCAAACTTTGTAAAAACGAGTCGGGGATCAGCATCCGCATTGCGAGCCGGAGACTGATCTTTGACGTGTCCCGATCGCGCGCGCTGTCCAATCGATAATCGAGGTGTTCACGAGAAATCCATTCTAAATTGATTTGTATCGAATGCTCCAAAGGTCGCTTGAGATAAAACAATCAGCTATTACGGTAATCTTCTCAATGTTGTCATTTATGACAAGATTATACCGAGAAAAAATTCCTGGATGCTTTTGACTGGCGCCATTTTACGATCGAGTAGCGTTGATTTTACATGGGGGTTAGGAAAGCCGGGGAGAGAACGTGAACGCCAACGTGCTGTGTGAACATCAAAGAACGGTCAATTTTGCAAAAACCCGTGCACTTTTGAGGACAGTGTAGATTATATCACTGAAATTTCTCTCGCTACCCGGGTGATCTGAGAAGCTCTGGTAACCGGTTAGTTGTTTAATTAACTGCTATCAGTTACTTGACTTTGTGGTAACAGAATGATGAGCACTGTAATTTTTAAAATTTTATAATTTCAAGGGACTGAGAACGGACCCTCTCCATTACGGTTTATCGATTTTCTATCGATTTGTTTTCCTAGAAAACCAGGATAAGGGGAAGGTTAGGAGCGAACCCGGTAATCTTTGATAAGAAGTGGGCGGTAGTGTTCGAGTTCCCGGGTGGCAGAGGGATCGTAAAGGATGAGGACGCCAACATGCATCCGGGGGTGGAACGGATAAGACTTTCCATGAATTTACCCCGAGAAGATGCGAATGGACCCTAGGAAATTTACAGACTTCTAGGTCATGAACTATCAAAACGATATTAAATTGCTTCCCTCCCCCCCTTACTTCGCAATCTGTAAGGTAATGAAGAACCACTGCTAGTACAAAGTTGCCAAGATTCGAGAATTATGTGAAAATTGAATTCGTGGACTATAATCCCAGAAGGATCGATCCGTCTTACCCCTTCACTTACATTTATTTTTTTGAAATAGAATAAGGAATTGGAGACGAGGAAATTGAAAAGTCAGATGGGTTTATCTCCTTAGCAGCACGCGAGAATGGCACTGTAAATTGGTCAAAGACACTGCGCCACGGCGCGATCTCGGGCACATAATCAGCTGGTCTTTATCGCGCGTTCTGAGGCTGATCCAAGCACTCCATACCCAATGGGTCAACTTATAAAATACTATACTAAGTTACGGGCCGGCAGTAGCAGGTAGTCTGGGCCAAGTAGCCGCTTTACCACAAGCGAGCCGGTCCGGCGGGATCAAATCCTGAGGTCGTGCAGTCAATTCATACGCCGCCGGACCAACCAAACACTTAGTCATCCTTCCAGGGGTCGATTGGATTCAAGATACAGACATAGTCTGGAGGAGGATAAAAACCACTGACTTGTACAATCGGCCGCCCCTGCAAAAAGAGTTTAATTTATGTTATAGACCCATCGCACTCAAGACGCTTACATAAGACAGTTCATAATGGAAGCTAGTATGCTGCGCATCCAAAGGGATTTGAATTAACGGCAAATGCTTTAATTCTTCATATGGGTTTTTTCCTTACCAGCGCGGGGATGGCGTGGTGGCAAGTAGCACTGCTTATCACGCGCGCTGTCGGGAGCTCATATCCTGGTCTGTCGTGCGTCTTCAGACTACTATTACTTCCTCCTAAAGGAATGAAAGAGCATGACTGGGTGCCATCGGACTGGCCGGCAGAACCAAATCCCAACAAGAGTAAGTTGGTCACGGGCTCTGATGGAAGTAAAATGCGCTTGGCGCTCCTGTAAAGGGAGTTGGTTATATGCCGTGCTTTTGTGCTGTTATGGCTTTTTCTTCAGTATACTGCCTTTCGAAATTTATTATAAAATTATTTGTTATAAATTCACTGCTTTGACATTCGGCTTCAAACGTGTAATGTATGCGGTATGTGCGCAGTGGCGCACCCAAACGTATGGTCCGGTGATAACTCCGGACTATACGTTTGTTCGACTGACCCCGCGCCACCGCCCAGATCTAAGAACCTTCTGCTAGAGTTATTCAAAGGGTACCCAGAGCCCAGATCTATCGAACCTTCTCCTGGGGTTATTCAAAGAGTAACCAAAAAATTCCACATTCACAATATGTTAGAAAAAACAGAATATGTGAAGTTGAAAAAACACTGCCTTGTTTGGGTACTGAAAAAGTCGTATAACTTTTCCCCAGTGGAGCGTGATTCACGGTCTTTGGGACGAGTCTCACGTTGCGTTTCATTTGATTTCCGGTCACTTGAAAATTAAATATTATTCAAGAACCGAATCTTAAAACAAGGAATAATTTTTGAGGCCAATCGGAGACAGTCATTGCCGGAACTTTTTTCCAGTGGGCGTTCTAGGGTGATGATTGGGGGGGGGGATGCGGCTGGTACTTGGTCGAAATCAGCCGAAAACGAATGATTAGTGACCGCGGTCCAATTTCATTTGATCCTTTAGGTGTGGCAAAAAACAAATGAAATTATTCGCACTGAATTCATTACTCTCCCATTATCAGAGTACGGTTTTTGGAAATTTGAAGTGAGAAGATGACAAATTACAAGTGATTCGTTGGGACAGTGAAAGAGTGAAGGGGTGTGAGCTACGTCGCGATCACGCTCAGCTTGCGAATGACAATGTGAAATTTTTTGCAAAGAAAAATAAAAAAGAAAAGTTCGATGAACTAGAAGTAGGACGTAAAATAATTTAGAGAGAAAGGAAGGCAAATGGTAAAAATTGATAAGTAAGAAATAATGATAAAATTATCAGAAAATCAGTAACAAGATGTATGAGGGTTCCACGGGGTGCGTTGCTGTTCTCCTCCTCAGTCATGTCACCTTAATTTTGAGACCGCATTCAGGTTTGAAGGCAAGCGAGACTTAACGATCAGCTAGGCCCTACATAGTGGTTTAGCGTAGGCAAGGTGTAAGCGCATTAGCTTAACTAGTCTTAACAGCCAGCTTAGCTTTAATGATAGCGCCAGTCTTAGGAACCTGACCCCTGGAGGGGAACTGCAGTCTCTCGGCTTCAGTTAACTATAGCACTGACGTAGTACTAATGCGTTGGCGCTGAAAGCCTCAATTGCGCAAAATACAAAGATACCTGCCGCAAGAGAATTACAAAGACCATTGCGTTCGAATCTTATACTTGATTTTATAGCGTGCGTCTGGGAAACGCTTGAGAGGACGTGAATTGGCCAATTGTTTCCATTTCGAAGCGGTCTTCCCTAATCCTTCTGGTCCAAGCCAGAGTAGCCGATGAAATCTCGCACAACCGCCACTAATCGGGCATCAAATAGTGAATTACTTAAAACACCCCATAGATCCTAACCCTTCCTCGCCTCTACGCGGGTCCCAACCGTTCTTGTTCTACTGGCCCAATCACCTTCTTTTTGCTCATCTAAGCATGCTTTTCACCTCTGTGAAAGCAGCGGCTTTTAGCCTTAACTATGTGTAACAGTCTGTGTCATACTCTTGCGAATCGGCGATCGCTAGCGAAGGGGGCGCGTATTCCGAAGTCTGACAGCGGCCTTAACGGTGGGCGTCGTTGACGAACCGCAACCGCGACGCATCCCTCCGCATGGACGCATCGCAATTGGAATTAGAAGAACTATTTCTTTTACAGCTTGTTTTTTTTAAGACAACAATTTAAAATGTGCCTTTCCATGGCCAGTTCACGAATCACTAACACAGTAGAGGGTACCTCGGTAGAAGTGCCCGATGATTATTGAGATTCGTATCCTGCCAGATGGCTTGAACAACCTTTCAGCCGTTTGTTTACTAGAAAAACCGACTGGTCAGGTAGAACTTTTATTTATGCCAAATAAACAGTAATTTATCTACAGGGGTGCCAAGATATGAGCAAAACTCTTCGCCTCAGCCGGGACTCGAAACCGGATCTCATGGCTCGCCTGTGGGGTTAATCACAGTTGCGATTGTTTCAAGGAAGCCGGAGTCCGAGTTTGAGTCCAGGCTGAGCCAAATATTTTGCCCAGAATTCACATATTTTTGCTGAAATTCGCAGCGTAAATCGTGGTGAAAATCAGCAATAACCAAAATGAAAACAGATCAAAAATTCCAATAATTGATATTTTTCAGGATCACCGTCGTCTCGGCCTGGCCGGTCGGCTTGTAATGCCCCCGGTGATTTGTACAGGACTCGAGTTCGTTTCATCTGCCGCCACTAATCTCAACATCATCTTCTTCATGTCTTCATGTGTAGCTGTACTAGCGCTCTTCATCATACAGAGCACCGTCCACATCCAGAATCACAAATACAAAAACTATTCCTATTCTCTATCTGATACGGTAGATATCGATTAGTAGTCACATATACTTTTTTTTCTACTGCAGAGATACAAAATTACAGAACTTCTACAGAGAAGATTCAGAGAAATTCTAATAGGTCTTTCCATTATACTCGTATGTTTTTCATATTTCGAATCTTTCCACCGTCCCCACCCCGTCGGTCTTCTGTTACTGTTGTTCTTCTCAACCCCCGTAAAGCTTCTCCACTGCTGCTGTTCTCTCTCTCATTGCTATACTGCCCAATTACGATGATGTGTGTACAAATTAATTTAGTTGTTTTCAGATATTTTTCCATGTTTTTCTTGATATTTGGCCGCCGCATATTTTTCTGTTGAAATGTGATTTTTTTATTTGTTTAAGATTCGGTCCCATGACGTGCACCCATCGAAGATTTGTTCCTGAGCTTCTTTTGGTGCAACCACCACCATCACCACCACCACCATTCAGTGGCACGTCATGGCGGCTAGCGCATCTAATGTGCGTGCTCAAGCACTGCCGCAGCTCCAACGCACTGTGACGTAGTGTTCCGTACTGGCACAGTACCCACCAGTACTTTGTCAGTACATCGTCGCTGTTGCGTTGGCGCCGCCGAAATATACAATGTCTTTCATGTACATAGGATTTTGTGCCAAGTCGTACGTCATCGTCATCTACATGTAAGGCTGCGCTTGTGCACCTCTAGTCATCGGCGCGCGCGACACGACGTCCGCCGGGCGACGCGCGTACGCGACATGGTGGTTGTCGCGTCAGCTCTGAACGCGGACGTCGTCGTCGTCCGTCTTGTGTTTGGTGTTCGTAAATTGGTGTTAATTGTCGTGAACGGTCGGTGCCCCCCTCGTAAATGAACTGTTCCAAAGAACATCCAGGACATTGTTGTTTGTTCAGATTTGATGGCGACTATAGCGCAACGGAATGTGGCGCAGCTGGGTAAATGTCTCATTCGTCAGCTCAAATCCCATTATAGCCCGTTGCAAGCGGGCTCCATTCGGAAAAAGCTGCAAAATGCTATACTGTATGAGTTGCGGCACGCATTGTGTCGCGCAAAAATTGGGGTCCAAATACATTCTTGCTCCACAACAAGAATATAACCCTTATGGGCCGATGTCAGACTTTGCGAATCGCGCGATTCGCTAGCGTCTGCGGTCGCGTCGCGGCCAGTGAATCACTCAATTGGCTGGTACCGCAACGCGACCGCGGACGCTAGCGAATCGCGCGATTCGCAAAGTCTGACATCGGCCTAGGAGTTGTCCAACGGATGGTTCACCTTGGGTAAGGGTCGGATTTCACCCGAGTGTACCAACGTAGTAGATTTCTCAGAATGGAAGAGATATAGGTATAGGGTATTGCGTGGGGTTGTCGGAACATTCTTGAAAGGAGAAAAATTTGTTGAATTGTGGAGCTCTTTTGGGAGTTTCTGGTAAAGTTTTTGTAGTGGGAAAACCACTACTCCATACGCCCCCGACAGATACTCTCTGGTTAAAGTCAGGTAAAGTTCCCGGTAAGACGGAATGAGGAGGGGAGTGGTAGTGGGCGTGTTCTCAGGTCAAGGTGAGTGTTGTATTTACTCTGCCTGGATGGGTCTAGCAATCAAATTCCCCTCTGCAGCTTATGGTTAGATTGATATGAGAAAGGAGGCGAATAAAGAACTTCATTGAATGCAAAGCTGTTTCCCCAAGCCGGTAAGAACGTGTTCCCATTGTTTATGCGGATTTCTGGCGCGTATCAGCAAGATACGGGGCATTGTGGTGCATTACACATTCCCTGGATTTCACATGTCCCAATAAATAAATAAATAAATGCATTCACATCTCCGTATAAACGTTCCTGTCAAACACGGGCTCAGGTAGGATCGTCAGACTCGGACGTGTATGAGCCACTTTCATTCTCCCTGGAATTCCTGCTCCAACCGAGGAGGCCCAGTCCCAAAAGTTGTCCCCGTATATTGCGATAGCGCCTTATTTTTTTTTCATTTCGTAGTTGATGACCTCAAAACCAATAGCTTCAGTGAAATAAGAAGGAAATAAGCTTTTAAATGCTGGTAGCAATCGTTCTTACACTTACTCTTTTTAACCTCAGTGTTGGAGAACTCTAGAAGATGCCCACATCCTTATGTATAGGTGAGTGCAATACAATCACGTCAACATTCCTGAACTGAAGCTGTATATATGGCTCACTCCAACTGGAATCACTGGAAGGACACTTGACATTGGTTCAGTCTAAGAAGAACCAATGTCTTCACAGTATTTCCACATACCGTTGTAGTTCTGCGAACCGAGCCGCTAAGATGTGTCGGCCACTTCTCCACTTCTTGGTCTAGGACGTTTCAACCATTCGCAGGCCAGACTGCGCAGCGGGTCGCGTCCGCGAGAAGTCACACCTTTATGGTTGAAACATTTCAAGGATTCGGGTAATATCACTGAGATTCGCCGTTACTAGTAGAGGCTCAAGCGAAGCTGAAAAATGTTCGAAAACGACCATGCAGGTGAAGATGCCGTGACGCGACCGCACGCGCCAACGCTTGCTGTCCTCACGTGGTCCATGTGGAGGAACAATCGTTGCACTGCAACAAGATAATTTATTTATTTGTTTTCTGGACACTGTCAGACTGCGCTTGAATATACCCAACCGCTACCAACACAAGAGCAAAGACCAACAACCGCGGCATCCAGAGAATTAGCACCGACTGTGACGATAACTCATAAAGATTACATCTTAAAAGCAACTACATTAACTAGCTATAAAATTGATTATTTGTATTCGCTATCCATCACTAGTTCCTATTCAAAAAAGCCTAGCAGATAGCCAAGCACAAGATCCCAATATTGTGGGCCGGGAAACACAACCTACTAAATGTGATCTTATACGAGATAGCGATTATAGCAGTTCTTATGCAGACCTCATTGCTGACCAAACCCCTTAGGGATACGGTAGCTGTCGTTTTAGTGCCATTTAGATAGAGAATTTTCTCGGGTAAAAACCCGCTATAGTAGGCACCTAGCTCTGCAAAGGGTTGTTGCATGAGGGGATTTTTGGTCTCTTTAGCACTCATTGAATTGAAAGTGATATTCTTTGACGGGATAGCAGCGCCGGGTTCTTTTTTGTCGCCATTTTTTTCACCATTGCCCTAGCCAATGTATGGGAAGTGCACGTTTGCAGAACGACAAGTGCAAGTGCATGGACAGCAAAAACGGGGACACGAACGCTAATCAGTCGGGTCTTGACGAAAAAAAGAAGCACTGCGCGAAAAAAATCGCACTGTCCTCTCAATGCACTTGGTGGACTGTTGGACCCGCACTTTCGTTCGTTTGCAGAACGGGGCAAGCGCGAGCGCGAGGCGAGCTAAGAGCACACCATGATTTCATCCAAGAGTGCAGTCCTTGCTTGCACTTTGCGCACATCTAGTACTGCAAAAAACGTAAATCCTGGCAAAAAACGGCAGTGCCCGTTCGTGAACGCCAAGTGCATTGCCCGTCCTCGAAAGGGACGGATGAACTAGAGGCATTGACTCAGAACTAATGATAAGAGCAAAGAAAAATAAAGCAAAAAAGAAAGCGAAAAGGATAAAAACGAACTGGTCAAGGTTTATCGATTATTCAGGGATGCGCCACGCATGTGACATGCTGCAATTCTACAGGAAGTCTTTCTTTCTCCTTTATTTCAACACTGAATCGACCGAATTCTCACAGTATTCTTGCGCGTCAAACTATTCAATCTGTGCACAAATGGATCACGAATTTTGTCATGCCGAAGAACATATGCGACGTTATGACCAAGAAGTCTTAATCCCAAACTCATAGCAATTTTTTCAGAAAAGGCTGTCAATTGCCTCGTACGTACAAACTCTTCGTCGTTGCCGTCGCGTAGGGAGCTACATAGAGTTGTCAAATCATGCGTTTTGAGACAAGTATCTCGTCAGCAACAGCCTCTCAGCAGCTCATTAATGTTTAAAAAAAGCGTAGAACCTAAGCGAAAGACTGGGAGGGATGCCCTGATTGCGAAATGCCTTTTAAACCGCAATCTCCAAAATCTCCGTTTTCATTAAAGGCAAGATTCAGGATTAAATTATGAGGAATTCCACTCAAATGTGAAAGTAGGGGTAGGAAGTGGACCGCCAGTGGAGAAAAAAGAAAAAAATCGTGAAATACACAGGAAATACGAGCCTTTTGCTCTACGCTGCGGAGAAGTTCAAAAGGCCGGCAGGGAGATGAGAGATAATGTGAGCGCGGAGAGCGCTAGAGAAGTCGAGTAGAGAGAGCATAGCAGATCAAGTTAGCGACGCAGACAAGATATCGAGCGGTGGGCGGAGCGTGTCGCAACAGGTGGAGCGTGTCAAAGTTCTTAGCGCCTAGCGTCTAAGTAACGCTTTTCGAAGTAGGGAAGTGACGCGACCTCTACACTTGCGTACCTAGCGCTTCTAGCCACCGTAAAGGCTCATTAAGTGGGTCTGAGCCCGAACTTTGCCTTTAAGCTTCGGATGCAGATTGCGTGGCGCATACAAAAACAGCAATCAGCACTGGATGCATTTCCTTTAATTCTTTTAGCTGAATAAATTCCATGAAATAACTACCTATGTAAATACATTCCGTTAATCTGAGCTGGACACATTGGTCCCGCTGTTTCAGGTAGTGCTTGGGCCGTCACATTATCATTACCGGCTGCATGGCATGCTTGTTTTTTGAATTGCACGACTGCATATTAAATTGCAGTGTTGATTCTTAAGGATGATAAATCTGCGAACAATATATGACACAGAGCACGTCATACCCTCGCCCCCGTCCAACCTGGGCCACGTTTGCGGTAAGAAAGCAGTCCAGCAGAATTAATGTGAAGGTGGTCGATCAGTGGGCTGGGATGAAGAAAAAATGTGAGAACGGGCTAGAACCTGAGAAATGGGACCCCTTCCTTGCCCGTTGATTTCCGCACTGATGCGACTCTCATCGGTGCTGCCCTCTTCAACGCTAACGCTCTCTCTGCTAAACGGCTAGAGAGAGACCTGCGGCGAGTGCTTAGGCAGTCGGTGGGCGTGCCGGGACAGCACCGCGGAGAGGGCCATGCTGGCTCTCCGGGGCATATACTTCGGTGCGAATTGCGAGTTGGTCCACACTCTTAAGAGGTCCATCTGCCATCATCGTGAAACTCAAGAAGACCCACCGTAACAGCTCCACACTTGAGCTCTTACATAATTTCTTGAACCCGTTCCGTGTTGGA
>MU871132.1:0-11070 GCA_036418205.1 Ostertagia ostertagi
AGGGGAGGGGTCGTAACCTCAAGTACCATTCACAAAATTAGAAGCTGCCAAGGTGTGGATTGGTGGCAAAGGAGGGCAGACTTTCAACTGCCACTGCGACTACGCACCACAGAAAACTGAATTGCGCATCCTGAAGCGAGATTTTTTACAGAAATAGAATACGTCATGTTCCGGTAAGCGCAAGCGAAACATTTCTTCAAGAAGATCCCATGTTTTTAGAACAAATCGAAGTGGAGGAAAGTGTAGCGAATTCGCACCGAAAGGTTTTCCTTTGAGACAATCTAGCACATGCTAAAAACCACTGATCTTGTTGATTTCAACGGTATACACCTTCTCCCAATGTACCGACTTTGAAGGAACTTATGGCCATTTGAAGGTTGAAAACTCACGTTTAAGAGAATGGCCCAAAAAAGCCATTGGGGGAAAAAACGGAACAACGGGACGATTTTTCGAATGTGTGGTCATTTAGAAAAATCTTAATATTCGTTCAAAAGCGCCAATCTTCTAGTTTATAATTAGCTTTAGACTGCGTTGATCGCTGAGAGTCTTACCTGGGTAACAAGCAGTAGTGTGGCAAATGCTGTGGCACGAAACAGGACGAAGTACATTGCTCCTAAACTTTCACTTAAGAATCCATTTTATTCTAGTAGTTGGTCTGTGATCTCACAGCAATTGAGTATACCCGCTTAAGTGAACAATTTTTATCGCTGTCTGGAGGGGTAACGGAGAGTTTTCGGTGGTGCAATCAAACTCATCGTCGGAGTATTCGTATGTGTTAGGTCTTCGGACTCAAATAATAATCGAAAGCCAAACAGCGGTGCTAAACATCGTGAAATTTTTGCCGACCAAGACGCGAAGAACAAGTTTGACACAGGAGAAGGTAGATCTTAGATAAAGACCTTGAGGGGTGGACCCATTACCCCAAGGTTCCCTCAAAGTTCCGTCCCCTCACAAGGGAAGGATGGTAGGTCGAAGTGGCCGTTCGAAATGAAATGTATACCTCCTGATGCGTCTCCAGACGCTGATTCCAAATCTGCCTTCCAAATCTGCTAAACGACTCTCCGAACGGAGTTATGAAGCGTAATAGCTCAGTGGTGATGGTCCGGGGTGGCAGGTAAAAGCTCGTAGGATCGGTTCCTTTGCAAGTTGGTTGCTTTGCTAGAAGTGTTGCGGACAAAAGCAAAGCAACAAACTTGCAAAGGAACCGATCCTACGAGCTTTTACCTGCCACCCCGGACCATCACCACTGAGCTATAACTCCGTTCGGAGAGCCGTTTAGCAGATTTGGAAGGCAGATTTGGAATCAGCGTCTGGAGACGCATCAGGTGGTATACATCTCATTTTCTACGGCCACTTCGACCTACCATCCTTTCCTTGTCAGTAATTTATAGCCCTTACGATCCACTGGCTGAGGTGTATTCAGAGCTTCAGAAAGAGTGGAACGAAGAAATATCTAAAAAAAGGGGTTGGGGTCTGAGATGGAGATGGTGTAGACTGGGGGATGCCATGCATGATGGGATCTGCGCTACGTATCTCGAGCGGAGAAAACCGACCACTCAGAGCCAACGAAAGTACCGAATACTGCGAGCAGCGATTCGAAACCACGTCAAAAAGCATTTCACATTGCCGTAAATGTAAGTATTTATAACCCTCCATTTCCGTACTTTATTTCCATGGTGACTCGAATGCTTGACTCTTAGTTCCAATGAGAAAACAGTGGAATCATATGTCGTGTCTCATCCGCAAGGGAAGGATTTGAAATCACAATGGGAGTTCGAAAGGGAATTAGATGAGGGAAGCAGCAGCAGGGAAACAACGATAGCCTGGTCCCCAAGAGAACTAAGTTGTTTCCAGACTTCCTTTCATAGGTGAACTTCGTAGATCGACCAATGTCAAATCCACTGCGCTCCCGAAGTGAGGCAGAAGCGTATTTCCTCAGGAAACTACGGCAACACAATCACCTCAAATGGGTATGAAAATGGATGTTGCGTTGCCAGGCCTTTTTACTCTGGTTGGACCATGACCATCCGAAAGATGGTTTCATAAACTTCAAGATTCATACTCCCCATATTCATTCAAACTCAATGAAGCGTTCTATTAAAGCGGTTCGAAGATGGTCGTGGAACGTTAGCGCCCACGGTGCGGACTTGGAATTAGGGTCGCTCCTACCGTGGCGACTTTTCCGACATTTTTGCAACGCCATTCTACCGATTAAAAATTTCACGACACTCCCCCCCCCTTCACCACCCTCGCCATCATGGTTGCTGTTTCTAGAGGATTTAATTCTGAGACCACTTGACACACCCACTTTTCCTCCAAACCAGCGCCGAATCTAAGGTAGGAAGTGCACATGTACATGAAACGTCAATATTTCTTCACCCTACGCAGCCTACTCACCATGAACTCAACTGCCATAATAAATTACAGACTACATCTTACGACCCTACCACTACATCTCACAGAAGTACGACCCCCCCCCCGCCGGGAATTGTCGCAAACTAGGATTCACCTGCGGTGGAATACGGTAACTGGGCAGCATTTTTTTGCTGATATACCTACCAATGGAGAATAGTAAGGCATACCGTAATGCAAATCTAAATTCAAGGTTATATGACTCGGAGGGCAATGAAAAGGTTTCGGGTTCCATTACCATTTTCGAATCTTTTCAATGGAGTGTTTCATGGGTTCGATTAGAATTGGGGCTAACGAGCCTTAAAGTTTACGAAACCATTTTCGGGCAGTCATGGCCCATGCAGAGCAGGGAAGCACAGGAAAGCAAAGGTCTCCACCAAGTTCAGGGGTAATGCCATTGCTTCCACAGAAAGTACACTTTCGTGTCATGTCAAGAGGGCAGCAAGAAGTCCACCCAGAAAATGAGATAGGTGGGATGTGTTCCATCGCCCTTTTCCATGCTCGCACTCCTTTCTCTCAGGTACGATCCATTGAGGATAAGTAGAGCAGTGCTGTCTCCAGAATAAAGCAGGAGCTCTCAGATCTCGTAGCGCACTGAGGCCTTGTGCCTAAATGAACATTCTTTCTAATGTGACTTGAAGACAAGGCTGTGTTGCTTTCCTGCAACTGGTTTTACTACAGTGACTTGGAAATGATAGTTTTGTGCAGTAAACATTTAGAATTAACTTCTCCCAAAGTTATCTTTCGAACAACCCCGACTCTGTTCTGCATGATTGGTCTTCTCTGGTAAAATACTAACGCACACCCTGACTCCACATTATTTCAACTATAACACCGAAGTCTGCATGAATATGTGCCAACAACATTCGCGCTGTTTTCACGTCATAGCGCAGTGAAAGGCGCTACTCCTGTGTATATGGTTAGAAAGATCCATTCATTCATCGTTTGCTTTTAGTTAGACTTTATTATCAGCAGGCTGAACTGGTTATTTACAGATGTGTTTTTGTCCCATCGTCGACTACAGGACGAAAAAAGAGCGAGGTTGCTAGCTTGCGAAGATCTGGCTCTGGGTCTGACTTCAGCCTGGCTGCTATCCCTGTGTCGGGATTATGGCTGCGCAGCACTGCTCTTCATCAACACTGTATTCGCAGGAATATCTGCTGTCGTTTCGTCATTAACGTTAGACTGTTCTTATGTCGTCAGCTCTTCACTATTCTTTGGAGCAGTGCATTAGCAGTGAGCAGCTCGGAGAGGATTGGGGTTTCCACATCTGGATAGCGACAGTACGTCATGATTGCCTCAGCTTCAAGCACAGTGCATAACTTGTAATGGATATCATTTGGTTCATTGTTCAGATGCTTTTTATCTCTTCTATCACTATAGGTTGAGGAGTTGAGAGAAGTGGGGTGAGGGGAAGGGAGGGAGGTGGGAAGGAAACGAAATGAGATGGCTTTGACATCGCTTGAGTGCTTTGTGGACCAGATTCGCTCGCGATCGAACTCATTAGAGCCATAGTGGTTTCCTCTTTTTCTGGATACGCCTGCCTTTGACCGACGCTGTGCACTATTAGATAGTCACCTAGTTAATTCAGCAATATTGAAAAAAAATTGTCAGATGGTTTTGCAAAAAATGGGGGGGGGGGCAATGCCAAAAATTTCAAATTTAAATAGTTAAGCGTGCAAATGAGGCAGCTGAAAATGATCAGAAGTGGTCCACAATTCTGGACGTTGAGCGGAGCAAAAGAAACTTTTATAATTTTGCAAATGAATCAATCGGCGTATCACTGAGTAGTTCTGGAGAGTCTAGTGCCTACGTATGTCGGTCAAAGGCAGGCGTATCCAGAAAAAAATGAAACCACTATGGCTCGAATGTGTTCGAATCGCGAAAGAATCTGGTCCACAAAGCACTCCAAGCGATGTCATTGCTATCTCATCCTGTTTCCTTCCCTTCCCTTTCTTTTTCTTTTTTCTTTTCCCTTGCTCGAGCAACGACTTAATTCGTCTCTGTCGCGTGCAAGAGTTGTCCAGCGGACCCTCCTCGCACGAGGGACACGATGTCCTTCATTCCTTTCATTCAGAGACAAATGAATGAGGTATGCGAGCCCAAATTATAGTGTTAGTGTTCGATATCCTCTATGCCTATTTCAGTTGCCAACTATGCGTAAATAACATACCAAACCCATACCCAAGTACGTACATACGTATCACAGTTATCCTCTAGAAAGACCGGCTTGCTCAACGGTATTATCCAAAAATCGTAAGCTTAAACGCTAGGTAACGACATGGTGTTCGTATTGTTGTGTTGTTCTCATGCAAAATCAGCTGGTAGGTTATCTGAACTATCCTACCATGAAAGGCAAGCGCTGGACAAGAATAACTTCAGCTATTAGTGTAAGCATGATCGAAGCTGAAGTCGTGGAATAATGTGAAGATTGCGCTTCATCCCCAAATTTAGCACCTCCTGTTGGGCAGTATTTTCTCTATGTGCCGTGTCCATACTTAGGCAGTTACGATTCCGAAGAGAAATGTAATTAGTGGCGCGGCACCCAAAGTAGTCACACCAGGGAGCTGTCCTTTTGATCTTGCGCAAGCTAACCGATTCAAAAAGAAATGGATTCACCTGAACCTAGTTTCTAACTCTGTTCAGAATGCTTGTAAGTTTGCGAAGCCATAAACAATGTAATATAAAGAGGGACTATTTATCGCGCGCACGGTCCGAGGATTGGCCAGAAGCAACTGGTGCCAAAGGAAGCCCATGTACAATTGACTATGGAAAGGCTGTGAATTCCTGTAGTCGCAGACACATCAAGCCCCAGCAACCAAATCACCAGGATTGCACTTCGAAAAAAAAATCTAAAAAATCATCTCAACGTCTTTATTCGGCAGAAATGCTTTGGAGAAAAGACAATAGAAAACTACTGAATTTTCCAGCATATTGGCACAACACAGAAACTGAAAAATGACTGTTCACTGTTACTGTCGACAAGTTGAAATTTGGGACAGTCGGTTCAGTTAGTAGCCGTTTAGATCACGGGTTCTCTCTTCCAACCACTCTCCTAACTCTGGACACTCCTTGTCGGTCGCGTTTCGATCCAGTTGAAAAACGTCTCCACCCAAGCTGTTACCGTAATGCACAGTATTGACAGGCCAGCTGTAGCCTCCAGAAGGAGAAGACATGCACCGGCCAATCTTTGAAAAAAAGGATTACATAGTGGTGCAACCCCTTCTCAAAGAAGAAAAGAGATAAAGCACGCAACAGTTGTCAAAATTCTACAGTTCTGTTGCTCATCTGACATGTAAAGTATTCTTTTGAACGTACCATTTAATTTGGATCATTCCTAGCTGGTGCAATCTCTTGGTGCTACTATGAAGAAGTTTATAGGCACTAATGGTAAGGTAAGATTCAAGCATTATTACCCTTGAGGGGTTTCTAAAGGGGACCATCAACGTTGGTGTAAGAGAAATCGCCTGAATAGCGCGCTTTGAGTAATGCGAAATTATAGACAATTGGATATGTTTCTACATGGAAGGGACTTTTGAAGAAGATTCTTACCACAATCAAAAAACAAATGACGAACCTCTCGTCGCCTACACTCATGCGAATAGTGCAATTTATTTCTATGCCTGATAATGCTCGACGTAAAGAATAGCTCTTGTATTGGTTCCAATAGTTCCAGGTCACTATTCAGGGCTTTTGACTCGGTTATACGAGGGACACAGGAGTTGAATAAAATGGCAGTGAACTCTTGTGCGTTGTTTTTTCGAAAGGAACCAGTCTTCCATTTTCTTACAAAAAACGAAAATTCACAAGAAACCTTGAAGGAGATGACGTAAACACAAGAAGAATCCTCGTAGCACATCTTCATGCAATCTTCCATATTATCCTTAATGGCAGGTGAATTGAGTGGGACTGTTGGAATTTTTATCATCGCGGAAGGTGGTAGTTGTTTGAACGTGCAGAGCTGAGCCGGAGCCACCTAAAATAGACGTCGCGGAAAGTTCAATCGCAACGGTGTGCTAAAAGCTGTGGTTATTCTCCATTTCACTGCTGTGGACCTACTGCCAGCTCCAGCGTCATTCTGTGGGCTGCTGCACGTATCACAAGAGCATCTTGACTACGAAAGTGCAAGCACACGGCAAGTGCAGCAGCGATTAAGCTCATATTGCAAATCAACTCTGTCGGTAAACTTTAGCATACCTACAACTGACGCGGGTGGAAACTATCTATCTAAATACGATAGAAACAAACCTGACCATGCCTCTAGGGGAGAGCTGGCGTCGTGGGAGGGAAGTTCTAAATAAGAGGACTTTCGTGGAGATTGAGAGGTATTCTTCAACTACTGAATATAGCCTATGAGGCGAACATTGACTTACGGTAAAGGACAGCTTGCTCTGCTGAAATTCCTCCCAAAGTAAAATAAATGGAGTGTGTTTTGGATTGTGTAGTTATGGACGCTATTTCTTTGCCTCCATATCGCTTAGAATTCTGACCTCCGTACGAATTCAACCGAAATCATCAAAATTGCATTGAAGGAAACTATAGACCAAAATGAATCCTGTTCCCACTTCACAACCCTCACAACCTGTCGAGAATATCTGAGCACTGCCACTTCAAGCAAAATTCAACCATGCTCAAGGCCTTTGATGCTTCTTAAGTTAAATGAGACACTCACATCAACCAAGAAATTGAGCAGACCGATGACATGATTTCCCGGAGCAAGAATCTCTGATCACATTAAAGCGCTTCGTTATATGAAGCATGCTGAAAACATTTGCAAGAATCAGAAGAATTTCTTCCACATGTGGGTACGGTATTTCTAAAAACAGTTTTGCAGTTTGCGTTTTGCCCGAGCTACGATGTACAGTAAAGGCGCAGTCTCATCAAACCTCAACGATTTCGGTTCTTACGTGGAAAGGGGTTTTTTTATGGAAACTTTGTGGTTTGGAACGTCGTCGCGACGCCAGCAATCCTAGGAATTAAAATGCTTGATGTGGCTGCTAAAAGTCACGGCTTTTGCATCATATATTGAACATCTGCCTGCTTTCCCTCCATTGGCTTCTCAACCAAAATGAGAACAATCACGCTCAAAAGAACTAACGCGTTTTTCATATCCAGTTCGGCATCCTATTCAAATACTAGCTTCTTGCGTTCCAAGTCTCATGCTGAGTACAATACAATTAACCAATCGCCCTAAAAATTTAGTGATTTTAAGCAATAAACGATAAGGAGATTGAAAAATCGTGCCGGAGCTCCTCTCCTCTCCATCATGCTTGCGTCCAGCGCAGCCCATCTCAGAATCCTCGTTTCAGTGGAGTTGAGCTGCTGTCGTGAGTCCAGCGCACGCTGCCGTATAGCATGGCCACTGCTCCGAACTTAAAAAAGCTAGTGCATCGAAAGTTCTCTCTTTCTCCTAGCTCTCCTACCCCTCCTCTCTTTTTCAAGATGCAGCGGAGAGAAAGGACGAGTGTGCTTCATTTCGCTTCACCAAGATTTTACGTGACCTTTTTCTGACGAACTGACTTTCTGACCTTGTACAGTTCCCCGATCATGGCAAATAATATACCATTTCATGAGGAACAACGTATGCATGTACATCATGAAAACGGCGACATTTTTGTACATAACTCATCATACCGGCGGTGGAGTCAACCCAGTGGGGGGAGGGGGCAGGCGACCACTCGGTGGATATGTTCGCCCGCATTTTTAGGACTAAGTCTAGGGGTCGTTACTATTTCGCCACAGCATAGCTTCGAAATAAATTGGCACGGAATACTATGCGCTAGAGGTGCAGATGAACAGAAGCGCTGTGCCACCGCATGGTTCCTCACCCCAAGTAAGTTAGGACCACCCCGAATGTTTGATTCGCAGCAACAATTTAAAGCTCTACCATTCCTTAACGACCGCGCATCAAGCTCAGAATACCTCCAAAGTTCTCTTGCCTCAACAGGAAGATATACGGGAACTTTCGATAACTTTTGCAGCTTTTTGGCATTTTGGAGTGAAATTTGGCGGTTGCACAGTCAACAATAAGCTTAATAGGAGTCGCGTTTATTTAGCTTTGCATAGAATAAAACATCAAATGATCATGTTCTATGTTACTATTTTACACGTAAAAAGTACTTACTTTGCTCCTATGGCGTGGTGTTTGTGTGTCCCGACTTCCTTGTAGGAATACGCAGACAATTCAGAAAAGTCGTTTCTTCTTGAGAAAATCTCTCAACTCGTTTCTCAAGAAAATACGCTGCAGCCCTCATGTCTGGAGCGCAACGAGTTCCACATTAGTTGATCTACGAAGTCCACCTGCAAAAGGTAAAACTCAAACGACGTAGGTTGTTTGGCTTATTACTTGGCTATCGCTCCTTCCTGCAACTGCTTTTCTCGTCCTAATTCCCATCCAAAGTTATATTGTAATTTCAAACCATTCCCTTGCAGATGGAACAGGTCATATGATTTCACTTCCATCCGAGCGCATTATATTTAGTGATGAAAGTGTTTTCTGATTGGAGCCAACATTCAAGCATTAAAGTTACCATGGAAATAAAAATCTGGAATCGGAGGGTAATAAAGAATATCATCTACGGCATTGTGAGATGCTTTTCGACGTGGTTTTCAGTCGCTGCTCGCAGCATTCAGTTCTTTCCTCCGCTCTGAGTGGTCGACTTCTTCCGCTGGTTGATATGGCGCAGATCTTATCATGCATGGCTTCCACCAGTCTGCGCAATCTTCTCCTTAGATCCGAACGCAGTCCGAGATACTTTCGACCCTTTCCAAACCGCTGAACGTATCACTACCAGTAATTGTAGAGATAATTGTAGATTCACGTCTCCTGGTCTTTTCCTCAGAATTACCCTCGCCTTCGTCTTTTGTCGATCTTGTTCTAAGGGCACTAGTGAGCAAAATCTGGTACTTTATAAAGTCACTGCCAGGCCATCACCTTATTATTTGGCTTCGAAAAGCTGTCAGCAATGAGTACTCTGAGTCTGGTTGCACAGCAAAACTTCGTCCGTTACCACTCTAGACAGAGATGAGCATTGCCAGTGACCAAGGCAACTCTCAAGTTCTGTAAGACTACAAACCAACTACTAGTATAAAGGTGAATTCTTATACATGAAAGTTTAGGAACAATGTGTTTCGGCGTGTTTCGTACCGCTACATTTGCCGCCCTACTGCTTCTTGCGTAATAACTTCGTATAGCATTGAAAAGTGCTTCTTTCCGACTTATCTTTCAGATGTCTGAATTTATCTATACGACACGCCTTGTAATTGGCTCAGGGCCGCCCACAGATAGCTTTTAAGAAGCAAAATGTGATTGATTTGCCTTTTCTTGAAGGCAGAAGTTGGGCTTCATGAGGGGTTCCATGGCGCTTGAAATTGAGTGTAGAGATCCGATGGGATGACAATAGAGGAAAAAACGAAAAGAAACTGTCGACAAAGCCGAAAACGAAACTTCTTTCTTTCTAGCAGTGAAGGAGGCTCACTTAGAAGAGAGGCACGTTCAAACGAGTTTTTTAGAAATGCCGGACATTACTGGCTCTGTGCCGTCAGTTGATAAGCCAATCAACCCGGCTGACTCACACGTACTGCCAGCCACGCACCACTTCCAGAGGTGGGCGGACACAGCGCCGCCAGGCGCCGATAGCGGACAATATATCCCCTGAGGTTTTATTTCAGCGTCGTTTGGAATTCTGAGCGTGGCAACGTCTCTGTGGGTGCGTGCTGACCTTTGCCTTTAAATTGATTCTACCTGCACTGCAAAGAATGCAAAAGTTTGAATGGTTCGGTTTGATCGCTATTCTTATAGCCTCAGTTCACGATAGAAGCGCTGTCATAAGAATGCAGATCTGATATTGACTGACTGATGACGAGCTTCCCTTCTATCACATGATTCACTAGCTTTGCATGAACAATGAGTAAATGAAATGGCCATGTGTTGTAGTTTCCTCTCACTGCTTATGCGAGAAAAAAAACAGCCGTTAGCGAAACTGCATCGTTCTAATGCGGGTGGGGTGTTGAGTTTGCGAAGTAGCGACGATAGCCCTAAGGATTGCAATCTTTCAGGCTGACAAATAATCTGTCACATTTTTTGAGCTGTACTGCCTGCCTTTACTTTGTCAGCGTCACACTGATAGATTCAACATACACTAACATTATTAATTCAACATATACGAACGTAATACTAACATTAGTGCCGGAATTAATAACGGTTCTCGGTGATTGTCTTGAAACCGCGAATCCTGAGCCATCTCAAAAATCCTTTGTGTTGCTCGGTCGCGGGCATGAAAGCTGCCGAATGGAGCAAAAGAAATGTATAAGGATTATGACCTCGATTCCTCTACAGTAATTTGCTGCTCAAGGCAGGGCACTACAATTTCGAAGACAGATTAGGTCATCTAAAGGTCTGTTCAAACACCTTGGAAGAGATGCTCACCTTTTACATGGAACTGCTTTGCGAGCGAGCATTCATCAGTGGGGATAACTTCTCACAGCAGCATGGAATGTTAGAGAACTCCATCAATGCGTGCGAAGGATCCGTTCGAAAATTCTTCCTTTAAGAGACAGCGCCGGAACGCACGCTGCAAGGGAGGTAGTTCAGGAGTTCATGCAACGGAGAACAGTTCTTCTCCGTCTACATATGTATGCCTACGCACTGCTCCACCC
>MU871132.1:11170-24563 GCA_036418205.1 Ostertagia ostertagi
AGTTTCCATAAAAAACCCTTCCACGTAAGAACCGAAATCGTTGAGGTTTAATGAGACTGCGCCTTTACTGTACATCGTAGCTCGGGCAAAACGCAAACATCAGGCATGCAAAACTGTTCTTAGAAATACCGTATGCACATGTGAAAGAAATTCTGATTCTTAGAAATGTTTTCAGCATGCTTCATATAGAAGCTTTATGTGATCGAGAGATTCTTTCTGTGAATCATTTCATCGGTCTGCTCAATTCTGGTTGATCGTAGGCGTCAGTCAACGGCATCCCTAGTGCATCATTCCGGCTCAGCTATTATTCCGATTCGACGATTTTGCCTCATAGCTGAGAAGACGTAGTGAAGTTCCTTTCACGACTGTATTTTTATAGTTTCATTCCTTTCACATTCAAAGCGAGTAATTTCAGATTATTTATGACTAATTTAGCTCCGCACGCTACCGCGCGCATGACACTGAAGGCTTCAACAAAGTGACAATGGTGGAGCTTTGGGTTTCACCGCTAACTAGCTGCTTCGTTAAATGCATTACTGTCCGTTGCATAGGCTGCCCATCTTGGCTGTATCTCACTGTTTGATAAGCGCAGTGAAGTGCACAGCTAAAGTGATGTATGTAAACAACCACCATGCATCGAGTATCGAGGTAATTTAGCGGTCGAATAATTTTTGGTATCTCAAAACGGAATGCCCAGTATTCATTATCGTATTTATTCGAGCATCTCCATTCATCCTCAAGAACTCTGGAAAGTGTAGCGGTCGAAAGGTGTTCAGTTTACAATGACAACGCTAATGAAATGATATTGATGCATTATCAGGAACTGGGTTCGAGTGGACTCTACGTTCGTACACATATCTTTACAATCAGTCTTTGTCAATAGTTCTCACTTCCTGAACCCTCAAATATGGACCCTTCTCCTTCTGTCATAGCTGAATATAGCCTCCATAGCCTTCTCACGCAGCTGGAACGTGCGCAATGAATTTCTCAAAATGTGTTTCGGCGCCTCTTATCTGCTCTTATCAGTCGTTATCACTTTGTGACCCCCACCAAATATGTTCCCGTCCCACCCCCTATATCATGTCCCAAAATCAGCTCCTGACGACTGCTGCGAAGCGCACTATGAATTTCGTGAAATTTGTGTTTCAGCGCCTCTTATCTGCTCTTATCAGTCTTATCGTTTATCACTTTCTGACCCCCACCAAATATGTTCCCGTCCCACCCCCTATTTCATATCCCGAAATAAGCTCCTGACTATACTTGAAGGATAGCACTCCATGGTTGCAGAGAAGCGCACTATGAATTCGTGAAATTTGCATTCTAGCGCCTCTTATCAGCTCTTATCAGTCGTTATCACTTTCTGACCCCCACCAAATATGTTCCCGTCCCACCCCCTATATCATGCCCCAAAATCAGCTCCTGACGACTGCTGCGAAGCGCACTATGAATTTCGTGAAATTTGCGTTTCAGCGCCTCTTATCAGCTCTTATCAGTCGTTATCACTTTCTGACCCCCACCAAATATGTTCCCGTCCCACCCCCTATATCATGAAAAATCAGCTCCTGACGACTGCTGCGAAGCGCACTATGAATTTCGTGAAATTTGCGTTTCGGGCCTCTTATCAGCTGTTATGAATTGAATTACTTTTAATTACTCGATCTCGAAATGAACTTGTGAAAAAGCAATGCATCTCAACGTCTTTATTTGGCACGAATGCTTTGGAGAAGGCAATAGAGAACTACTGAATTTCCAAGCAAATCGGTGCAACAAAGGAACAGGAAAATGACTGCTGACTGGTACTGTCAGCAAGATGAAAATTAGCACAGTCGGTTTCGATTAACAACCGTTGACCTAACGGTTCTCCTCCAACCACTCTCCCAACTTTGGGCACTTCATGTCGGTTGTATCTCGATCCAGTTGAAAAACTTCTCCACCCACCTTTCTTAGGCGAACAGCGTTTCGACACGCACGGTTTCGCCTTTGTTTGGATTAAACGTGCATAAGCCACTTCTTAAAAAAGGATTACATAGTGGTGTAATGCTTTTCAAAGGAAAAAATAGATAAATATGCAGAAGCTGTCAAAATTCTACGATTCGGTTGTTCAATTGACATTGAAAGGGATCATTTTGAAAGAGCCACTTCAGATTTTTTACATTAAACCAGATTGGTCCCCCGGCAAGCGCCGGAACCTCCCTACCTTGCGTAAGCTTTCCCTTCTCCCTCCTCTCCTTACTCTCCCCTCGTTCCCCTCTGCTCGCCGGCTACCACAGCATCACCTTGTGGAATGACCGAAAGTGTGCTAAGTGCGTGTTTATATAGCCGTTGGGGTTATCACAATCATGCCATTGCAAAACATTGATAGCTCCTGTGAGCTACCCGATTTGTTAGCGGTTTGTTTATCCCATGAGCTTCCTTCTCACTCACTTCATTTTGCGGACGGACACACATACATACATACATACACACACATACAGACACACAAACCGACACACAAAGTTAGCGCTTTATAAAATAGAAGGATTTGGCTGGAGGGACCTCTCATTATAATTATCAGGAAGTTTTATTGCTACCAGCACCCTTGAGGGATTCTAAAGGGGACCATCAAAGTTGTTGCAGGGGAAACCGAATAGCGCTCTTTGAATGATGCGGTGTCTCTGAAATCTATATTTGGGAGAGAGTGTTCAGGAAAGGTCTCTTTATGCACTGAACGGGATCCCGGCGAATTTCCATGGCGCATTCGCTGATGGTGAGAGTGCATTTTATGTCTCTGCCTGGTAATGCTCGACTCATAAACTGCTCTTGCACTGAACAATCCTTCTATTATTATAAAGCGCTAACTTTGTGTGTCGGTTTGTGTATCTGTATGTGTGTGTGTGTGTGTATGTATGTATGTGTGTCCGTCCGCAAAATGAAGTGAGTGAGAAGGAAGCTCATGGGATAAACAAACCGCTAACAAATCGGGTAGCTTACAGGATTTGAGATATCAATGTTTTGTAGCAGGATAGTTGTGATAACACTCTTAGGGCTATATAAACACCTGCTTAGCACACTTCCGTTCATTCCACATGGTGCTGCAGTGGCAGCTGGAGGGCAGTGGAGAGAGGAAGGGAGGATGAGGAAGGGAAGCGAAAAATCTACCGTCATATCATGATTGTGTCCCTTCTACTGTATGAAACACCATTGTGTTGCATACGCGTCACTTCCAGGAGGTGTTGGTGTCACAGGAGGAAGGGACCATAGCGGAGGATAGAAAGCTTGCGCAGGAAAGGAAGGTCCCGGCGGTTGACGGGGGACTAATCTGGTATTTCCATATTTTAGCATCCATGTGCTTTTTGATTCGGTCAAAGGAGCGGCATGGACATAGGAGCTGATGAAAATTGCAGTGACTGCAAAGTCCTGCATGTGGGCCTCTTGGGGAAGCGATATTTTGAAGCCTTTCGCAAAAAAGGAACAATAACAAAAAACCTTGTAGGCGATGACGTAAACACAGGATGGATCTTCGTAGCACATCCTCATGCAGTCTCCAGTGTTATTCTTGACGGACGGTGAATTGAAAGAGACCTTTGAAGCTCTTATTATTGCGGAAGGTGGACTACGTTATTTTGCATTCCACTCAGGTGAACCTACTGGCAGCTCTTGCGTCATTTTGTAGGCAGCACACTGTTGTGCGTGTCGTAATGGCATTTAAGATGGAAGAGCACGGCAAGTGTAGCAACTACAAAGCTTACTCACTCTGAGGATCTGTCGATGATCATAAATACATCTACAACTAATGTGGGTGGAAGCGTATCTATGCAAGGACGATGGATGCACAAACCATGACCATGCAAGCGGAGAGCTGGTAGGCAGGGTCAATCCTATGTTGCGGCAAGTTCCAACGGAAGGCGGGATCGTATTTTGTTGACGTTGTAGGTGGGGCGGGTCTTATTCAGTGTAATCGCAGATAGGTGCAGGTAGGTGTGCGGACTGGTCAACAGCGACCGTTATGGCGAGTGTGGTGATGGGGGGAGGGATGTAACAATTATCGGAAAAGTCGCAACGCTAGGACCGACCCTGTTGGTGAGGGCATCCCCTCTAGTAAGCCTACCCATCCAATGATTTGAGGTCTACAGTATGACGCTGTCAAAGTGGAGGCAGGCACTTTAGGATCAACAAAATGTGACAAAACCTCAGTGGTGACCTTTTATGTATAATGCAATATTTCAAGTACTGGAAGTTTGAAGGCTGTTTCGTTCTCTCAAATACGGTTATAGGGTACCACCACACAATGTCATTTCATTTGGTCAATATCAAAAAATCAACTTGACTCCTAGTTCGGTTAGGCGTAAATTTTGCTTATAGCGGCTTTAGCCCAGTGATTTTGCAGGCAGTAATATGGGCACTCTAGCAGACCTACAGTTCGGCACACAAATCTGAATGATTTATTTGTAGAATGCAGCTTATCAGCAGTCAGTCAGCCGGCTTGTCAAATTGCACCCCGTAGGAAAAGTTCGTTCTGCAGTATATTCGACAGCTCACCCGCCCGAGAGGCAAGGAATCTGAATTAGAACCCGTCGTGGGAACCCGCTCTGGAGTATGAGGCCCGGCGTGAAAACCAGATCAGCCTATTGCGCAAAGAACTACGAGGGGGTCGTACTCAGTCAATGGAAGAGAAGGGGGTCGTAACTTCAAGCACTACGCACCACAGACGACTGAATGGAGCATCCTAGAGCGAGGTTTCTTACTGTGGACCATGTTTCAGTGAGCGCAATAGAAAAAATTCTTCAAGAGGATCCCATGCTTTCAGAACAAATCAAGTGGAGGAAAGTGCAGCGAATTCGGCTGATTGACCTCTGGAGTACTAATAGAAACCTATGGCAGGAGAAAGGTTTTCCTTTCGAAGATAATCTAGCATATGCTATAGATCACTGCTCTTCTTGATTTCAACGGTATACACCGTCTCCCAATGTACCGACTTTGAAGGAACTTATGGCCATTTGAAGGTTGAAAACTCCCGTTTAAGAGAATGGCCTGAAAAAGCCATTAAGGGAAAAAACGGACAACGGGACGATTTTTCGAATGTGTGGTCATTTAGAAATCCTGATAAAAGGATAAAGGATAAAGCATTTGCCGTTGATCAATCCCTTTTTGGGATGCGGCACGCATTCTACTTCCATTTGTACATTCGTAGTGGCGTTTGAATGCGATGTGGCCTATACAATGACTTGCGGGGGCCAGCCGATGTACAAGTCAGTGTTTTTATCCTCCCAGACAAGTCTGGTACCAATTAACCGACCCCGGAGGGATGGAAGGCTTGGTTGGCCCGGGCGACTCACGACCCAGGATTTGATCCCCGGACCGCTCGCGTGGTAGCGTGCCACTTGCCACTACACCACTTCCGCCCTAAAAAATCTTTATATTCCTCTAAAAGCGTCAATCTTCTAGTTTCTAATTAGCTGTGGACTGCGTTGATCGCTGAGAGTCTTACCTTGGCAAGAAGCAGTAGTGTGGCAAATGCTGTGGCACGAAACAGGACGAAGTACATTGCTCCTAAACTTTCATTTAAAATCCATTTTATTCTTGTAGTTGGTCTGTGATCTCACTGCAATTGAGTGTACCGCTGAAGTGAACGATTTTTATCGCTGTCGGGAGGGGTAACGGAGAGTTCTTGGTGGTGCAATCAAATTCAGAGTATTCGTTGTATGTCTGGTCTTTGGACTCAATAATCGAAAGCCAAACAACGGTGCTAAAGATCCGAAAATTTTGCCGACCAGGACCCCACCCCAAGAACAAGTATGACACAGAAGAAAGTAGACCCATTATCCCAAAGTTCTTCGAAAAACTAAGTTCATTCCCTAAGTAATTGATAGCCCTTACAATTCACTGGCTGTGTTTATTCGGAGCTTCAGAAAGAGTGGAACGACGAAAGCAATCTCGAAATGCATTGTGGTCTGAGGTGAAGATGGTGTAGACTGGGGGATGCCATGCATGATGGGATCTGCGCTACGTATCTCGAGCGGAGAAACCGACCACTCAGAGCCAACGAAAGTACCGAATACTGCGAGCAGCGACTGAAAACCACGTCAGAAAGCATTTCACAATGCCGTGGATGATATTCTTTATTACCCTTCAATCTCATATTTCCATGGTGACTTTAGTGCTTGACTGTTGGCCCCAATCAGGAAACATTTTCATCACTGAATATAATGCGCTCGGATGGAAGTGAAATCATATGACGTGTCTCATCTGCAAGGGAATGGTTTGAAATTACAATGGGACCTTGAATGGGAATTCGACGAGAAAAGCAGTTGCAGGGAAGGAGCGATAGCCTGTAATAAGCCAAGACCTATGTTGGTTTAAGTTTACCTTTTGCAGGTGAACTTCGTGGATCAACTAATGTGGAACCCGCTGCGCTAGGCTGCAGCGTATTTTCTCAAAAAGCGATGAGAATGCAATAGCCTTAAGTTGAATTTGATATTAATATTTTATATAAAGGTTTTGCGTTGCTGAGCTCCCTTACTCTGAATAGACCATGGCCATCTGAAAATTTTTAAAACTTATGATGATTTATTACTCCTCCCAATTTCAATATAACTCTATGAAACGTCTCATTTAAGTAATCCAAAGACGGACGTGAAGTTAGAGCTGATGATGCGGGCTTCGAATGGGTGAATTTCAGAGTCTCTCTATAACTCATAGAATAGCATGACATAAGGTGATAGAAAAGAAAATGCAATATCGTATTGATTCGAAGGTCAATCACGAGGGTTTTACTATCATCTTGAAATCTTTCTAATCGAGCGCATCATAGAGTTTGATTAAAGTTGAGATCAGGAATGAGTGTAAAGGTCTGTGAAATCATTTTTGAGAGTGGAGAAGCCTAGCAACGCAACGTCCTTTACGCCTACCGAGTTCGAGGTATGGCTATTGCGTTCCCATCGCTGCTTGAGTAAGCACGCTTGTGCCTCACTTCGACAGCGCAGCGCATTCAGAATTAATCGAGATCCGCTTAGTGCACCGACCAAGGTAAAATTTAAAGGTGATGTCTATGTCTGTATCAACATCGCTGCACTTTCCATGCTCTCCCTACATTTCTCGTAGGTAAGATGCCCTTGACGAAGTGCAGCAGCGCTGCTTCTGGAAGGAAGCAAAAGATCAGCTCTCGTAGACCACTAGAGCGCTAATAATAAGAGGCGCTGGAACGCAAATTTCACGAAATTCATAGCGCGCGTCCCAGCAGCAGTGGGGCGTTGGTTCCAAGAAGTGATGTAGAGGGGGACGGGAACACATTTGGTGGGGGACAGAAAGGGATAACGGCTGATAAGGACTGATAACAATGATGCGTATAAATATAGAGGTCACTAGAAACCAGATTCGACCTTTTTTATTTCAATACCATTTCTTTGCCGTATCCTTAGCCCAAAATACCATTCGGCCGCTCCACTCCCTAGAGTTCCTAAAAATGTACGGTGGATGTTTGGAGAAACATGATAATGAGTACTGGGTATTTCCATTTCAAATTCATTAGCATCAAAGGTTATTCGACCGCCAAATTATTCTGACATTTAATGCATGGTGGTTGTTTACAGACACCAGTTTAGCTCCATATCCGCGCGTATCAAGCGGAGAGACAGCTAACGCATTTCACTGAAAAACTTACTTCTTACCGGTAAACCTAACGCTCCACCGACTTCCAGTTTCGCCCAAGCCTTCGGTGTGATGCGCGCGGTATCGTGCGGAGCTGAACTGATGATAGGGTAATTCGAAAAACCTATCAGAGCCCTTCTCACATGAGAACAACACAGCAATACTAACACCCACGTGGTTACTTACCATTAGTGCTTATCTGTCAGATTTCAGATTTGGATAATATCGGCTAGAGTAAAACTGGTCTTTTTAGAGGATCACTGTGGACTGTTGCGTGCGTGGGTATGGATTAGGTATGCTATTAATTGGCTTGAAGGATAAATTAAGACAGGCAAAAGGAATATAAAGCGCTCACACGTTCATGGAGCTTGTATACCTTCACTTTTATGCAGCGGGCAGTACGGAAGAGAATAGTTTAAGCTTCTGAATAGAATATGTCGAGGTTGCCCTGAGGACTCACTACACGGGTCATCTGTAATCTGGTTGCTTCTTTGCAACAAAAATGTGGTGAAATGGCTGAAGATGAGATGAGTCTCATGTGCTTCTCGGTTTGGTCGGGAGGGGGAGCGCTGCTGTCATTACTTGAGTGGTTCGTGGATCAGATTCCTGATCATTCTCGTTCAAGCCACCGGCCATCAAAAGCATCAATTTTCCGCAAACATAGCAGGCTGTTGCCTTCGTCTTCTCAACTGTTGCGCTCTCTCGCCTCATGCTCTCCTCTCTGCACTCGTCTCTCATTCCTTACCACAACCCATTACGAAGGTGAGCATGCCCTAAGCGTTTTCGACAGGCAGTTTCATTTTTTCTTTATTGGATGCATTTATTTTATCATTGCATTCATTTATTGAAGGCACATCTAGGCGTGTACGCCTCTTTCTGAGCGGCCGTGGCGACCTGGGGGCCTTTTCTTGTGAGATGGACGTGCGGTTAGAAGAGTCAAGCAAACGATCAGGAGGAGCCCCAAAGAAGGGACATTACCAAAAAGGGCCTCACCGGAATTCAGGGTCACGGCAGAGGATGCCCAGGACACTCGAAGTGCTTACACTTGAAGTGCATACTCACGACACTCGACGCTTAGCAAAGGCAAAGGCAGCGAATTCGCGAGATAAACACAACGAAGGGAAATCAGAATTCCGTGTGATTTGAGCACTCAGGCATGTGGCGGCTGAGAAACTGTCTTGCCGACAGCTTTACGGCACAATCTCCATTTGTTTATCGTTCATTGTGAAGGAGTTAAGTCGTTTTAACGCGACTGCTGTACTGAATGAGACTGGAATGAAAGCAGTGTTTCAAGGATGTGGGTCCTAATGAAAAAACGCGTTAGCTTATTTTGAATGTGATAGTTCGGGCAAAACGCAAAGTTCAGGCAAGCAAAACTGTTCTGAGAAATACCGTATCCACAAGTGGGAGAAAGATTCTTCTGATTCTCAGAAATGTTTTCAGCGTGCCTCATATGAAAGCTTTATGTGATTGACATGATTCTCTATGAAAAGGTTCATCGGTCTGCTCGTTGACCGTAGATCAACGGCAATTCTGATCCTTCATTTCGGCAGCTATTATTCCGATTCGACGATTTCGCCTCATAGCTGAGAAGACGTACTGGAGTTCCTTTCACGACTGTACTTTTATGGTTTCATCCTTTCCACATTTAAATCGAGTAATTTCAGACTATTTATGATGGAGAGAGTTCAGTCAGTCGATGAATAAAGAATTGTTTACCGCATAGCAGCTTCGGTATTTTTCGGTTATTCCTACTAAATTACTCGATCTCAAAATGAACTTGTGAAAAAACAATGCATCTCAACGTCTTTATTCGGCACGAATGCTTTGGCGAAAGCAATAGAGAACTACTGAATTTCCAAGCAAATCGGTGCAACAACAGGAAAATGACTGCTGAATGGTACTGTCAGCAATATGAAAATTAGCACAGTCGGTTTCAATTAGCAACCGTTGACCTAACGGTTCTCCTCCAACCACTGTCCCAGTTTTGGGCACTTCATGTCGGTCGTATCTCGATCCAGTTGAAAAACGTCTCCAGTCACGCCTCCACCGCCAACCACCGCATCGACACGCATGGTAGTGCCTTCGTTTGGATTAAACCAGCATATGCCATTCTTAAAAAAGGATTACTTACTAGTGTCATGCCTTTCAAAGGAGAAAAGAGATAAACATGCAAAAGCTGTCAAAATTCTACATTCATCCTTTTTCTAGGCTCTGAAGAAGGCGAAAGCGTGAACCAAATAAAAGTTGTTATCAATCTTGGTTGGAGCTTATCCACTACACTTCATTATATAAACCAGAACTTTGGTGTGTCGGTTTGTCGGTGTGTGTGTGTCGTTCTGTACCGTCCGGACCGACCGCTAACAAAACCAGGGAGTACGAAGAGGCAACACTTCGTGATGTTGATGTCATGATCGTGATAACACCTAACAACGGCTATAGAAACACCGATAGAGTACACTTAGCCTTATTCTTCATAAGTATGCATGCGCCCGGATCGAAGAGAGGGGTAAAAGGGGATGGGCGGGGGTGAAAAGGGGAGGGAGGAAGGGGAGAGGGAGTGCACCGCTTCAAAGGTACGATTCGATCCGGTGTTGAGGTATTATTGCAACACGAGTGCTAAACCTCAACGGCTATATAAACATCTAAGTAGTACACTTCCAGTCATTTCACGAGGTGCTGCAGTGGCAGCCGGAGAGAGGCCAGCTTCGCGGGAAAGGGAGGGTCTAGCGGTTGCCGGGGGACCGATCTGGTACTGACATATTCTCTACGATTCATGCCGAGATTCACTGAGAGTCGCACATGGTAACAATTCAGATGTTTGATTGACATTGAGAAGAATTATTTTGAAAGAGCAACTTCACCTAGACCAAATGCTTGGCTGATGGGACTTTTTAATATAACAATTAGGAAGTTTTATTGCCATCATAATTCGAGCACCCTTGAGAGGTTCTAAAGGGGACCATCAAAGTTGTTGCAGGGGAAACCGAATAGCGCTCTTCGAATGATGCGGTGCCTCTGGAGGTGAAACTCCAGTTCGGGGGGGGGCACTCCATTGCTATCTTATCCGTAGTACTAGAGAGCAGTTCTTTGGGCTATCGAACACTACGGATAAGATAATAAGTGAACGACTCATTTCGAGCGTACTTTTGATAAGGACCGGTGGATGTCCTACATTCCACACTACCTGCCCACATCCCATCCACTTTTCTGCACAGGTGATCCACCCTGGAGCTCCTGCACCCTTAGCCCTTTGCGGAGGTGTCCTTTCTCCTGGTCCAGGACCGTTCCCTTGGGTCATGGCAGGCGGAAATGTGAAAACGTTTCAGGGTTTCTCACCCATTACACCAATATTTATCAGAAGTCTACTTTAAATGAGTCGATTACGTGTCGTGAGCCCTCTAATCCTTATCTTGAGTATTGGAGAAAAAATGGAGTGGCCCCCCCGAACTGGAGTTTCACCGAATCTGTATTTGGAAAAGAGTGTTTAGGAAAGGTCTTCTAATGCACTGAACGAGATCCAGGCGGATTTCGGTGGCGCATCCGCTGATGGTACGAGTGCATTTTATGTCTCTGCCTGGTAATGCTCGACGTATAAACAGCTTTTACACTGACAATATTTCCATACTTTAGCATCCATGTGCTTTCTGATTCGGTTAAAGGAGGGGCATGGACATAGGAGCTGATAAAAATGGCAGTGACTGCAAAGTCCTGCATGTAGGCCTCTTGGGGAAGCGATATTTTGAAGCCTTTCGCAAAAAAGGAACAATAACAAAAAACCTTGTAGGCGATGACGTAAACACAGGATGGATCTTCGTAGCACATCCTCATGCAATCTCCAGTGTTATTCTTGACGGACGATGAAGTGTTGCGGACAACTGGAACTTTTATTATTGCGGAAGGTGGAAGTTGTTTGAACGTGCAGAGCAGAGCCGGTATCACCTGCAACAGAAGCCGCGGAGGATAAAAACTGTAATTTCGTGCGCTAAAAAGTTACGTTATTTCTCAGTCCACTCAGGTAAACCTACTGGCAGCTCCTGCGTCATTTTTGTCGGCAGCACACTGCTGTGCGTGTCGTAATGGAATTTTGAAAGATGGAAGAGCACGGCAAGGGTAGCAACGACAAAGCTACCCCAGATTCTGCGATGGCTCTCTCGATTACTTAAAAGGCAAAACCCCGGGATTGGCCCCGACTAGGGGAGCGATACCACTAGGAAAATTGCAAGGTCTGTCACTACCTAGATCACTCCAGCTTCGTCGCAGGGTAAGACCTTAGTTTCAGCGTTCTTAGAAATTTCTCTTGCTTTCCTTCCCACTTTCAGTTCGTTCCGCAGCTAAGGTATCACTACAAAGCGCTGATAGCACTAATTCAATCCGGAGTTTGCCTTCAAATCATCTACAACTAACGTGCGTGGAAGCGTATCTATGCAGAGGACGATGGATGCGCAAACCATGACCATGTAGGTTCGTTGGTAGGCAGGGTTAATCCTATGTTGCAGCAAGTTCCAACGGGAGGCGGGATCGTATTTTGTTGACATCGTAGAAGGGGGGGGGGAAATTTGTCGTCTCACTATACGTGTATACCCCGCGCTCCACGGATGTCTTCGAGGGAAAATTGGTGCAGTTAGGTGTGTGAACTGGTCAAAAGCGTCCAGGATGGCGAGGGTGGTGAAGGGGAGAGGGTCGTAACAATTTTTGGAAATTTAAAGCCTACAGTATGACGCTGTCAAAGTGAAGGCAGACACGTTAGCGATCAACAGAATGTGACAAAATCTCTGTGGTGACTGATATGTATAATGCAATATTTCAAGTGTTGGAAGTTTGAAGGCTGTTTCGTTTTCTCACATACGGTTAGAGGGTACCTCCACACAATGTCATTTCATTTGGTCAATATCAAAAAATCAACTTGACTCCTAGGTTCGGTTAGCCGTAAATTTTGCTTATAGCGGCTTTAGCACAGCAGCAGGCGATTTGGCAGGCAGCCATATGGATGCTAGCACACCTACAGTCCGACACAAATCCAATGATTTATATGTAGAATGCAGCTTATCAGCAGTCAGTCAGCCGGCTTGTCAAATTCACCCCGTAGGAAAAGTTAGTTCTGCAGTATATACGACAGCTCACTACTCCATTTTTCGACCCTCGGTGGACAAACTACACAAAGAACAAGGGGGGGTGGCTCTTTTGGTTAATGGAAGAGGAGGGGTCGTAACCTCAAGTACCATTCACAAAATTAGAAGCTGCCAAGGCGTGGCTAAGTGGCAAAGGAGGACAGACTTTCAACTGCCACTGCGACTACGCACCACAGACGATTGAATGGCGCATCCTAGAGCGAGATTTCTTACTAAATACGTCATGTTCCAGTAAGCGCAAGCGAAACATTTCTTCAAGAAGATCCCATGCTTTTAGAACAAATCGAAGTGGAGGAAAGTGTAGCGAATTCGCACCGAAAGGTTTTCCTTTGAGACAATCTAGCACATGCTAAAAACCACTGATCTTGTTGATTTCAACGGTATACACCGTCTCCCAATGTACCGACTTTGAAGGAACTTATGGCCATTTGAAGGTTGAAAACTCGCGTTTAAGAGAATGGCCCAAAAAAGCCATTGGGGGAAAAACGGAACAACGGGACGATTTTTCGAATGTGTGGTCATTTAGAAAAATCTTAATATTCGTTCAAAAGCGCCAATCTTCTAGTTTATAATTAGCTTTAGACTGCGTTGATCGCTGAGAGTCTTACCTGGGTAAGAAGCAGTAGTGTGGCAAA
>MU871134.1:5864-15969 GCA_036418205.1 Ostertagia ostertagi
TGAGGTAACACTGGGACTAAGCTCAAGGGAGGGGGAAAATGGCATGGAGAACAAAAAATTGCTTGCATCCTACCCAGAATCCTTTGTTTCTAAAGCTTATTGTTAGCCCCAAGAACTGCAACTGGCATATTCTCTTGAATGTTCCCCTCCCCCTACACCGCCAGCGACATGAGTGTGGCGCTGCTTAGGTGAGCAGTTTAATGGTATTAGAGCTCATTAGGTTTCAGATATGAATATCGAGGAATTGGCAAAAGATCAAAATCCTGGCAAACAGCCACTAAAGAAAAAAGGCTACGACGACGATGTAGAAGTCAGTGACTTGTCTGACTTGGACGACGACAAAAAGTGAGATTTAATTCTGAGCTAACCATGTTCGCTTGCTATTCAACAATGGGAACGACCGGTCACTGAAGGAAATCTCAAATGTTGATCAAGAGGAGCAAAAGAGTGTTTATGGAAAGATATGGATCAATCAAGCCGATATTGGCTCCTGTTCGCTTCTCCTACCGTACCATCAGGATCCGCTGATACTTAACAGACCGCACTATCACCCTACCCCCGCTTTTCCGACCAGGCATATTCTAACAAGGGAGGTCGTTCAGGGTGTGCCGAGGTTTTTCAAAACGATTTCTTGCATTCAGGCACATGCGGGAACCACAGAACCATGTTTAATTTTTCCTGAACGGCCCTCTGAATACCAGAAAAGGGGGTCCCTAGTTCGATTCCTCTTGGTGACAAATTTTTGCATTTCGAGTTGACGTTCCAAAATTCGCGCAAAATGGAGTTAGCATGAATAATTAGTACCATATTCATGATTAGGGCCGTCAGTAACCCTTATAATGTAAAAAAAATTGTGAAAGGTTGTACAACACAGTGGGCCGTTATGTGTCACATCTTGTTCGACAGTTTTTTCATCCAATCTTTAAGCAGGGTTACTGACGGTTCCCTAATCATGATATGGTACTAATTATTCATGCTAACTCCATTTTGCGCGAATTTTGGAAACGTCAACTCGAAATGCAAAAACTTGTCACCACGAGGAATCGAACTAGGGACCCCTTTTCTGGTATTCAGAGGGCCGTTCAGGAAAAATGAACCATGCTTCTGTGGTCCCCATATGTGCCCCAATGTCATGCAAGAAACCATTTTGAAAAAGCTTGGCACACCCTGAACGACCTCCCTTGTAAGAGGTTTGACTTTAATCAATGTTCTTCTTGGTGCCATTTTACCTCTGTCTGTGGAACTTCCAATGATCGTTTGCTTTTGGCACGCCATAACGTCGCAATCGCCACCTTGTTTTTAGTTGAAAGATGGAAGCCGCTCGACAGCCCTATGTCCTCATCGTGCCAATGCGTAGCCGCTGGCTATATCGATTCAGCAATGCGGACATCTTACATGGATTTGTGTACTGAAGGCCGTGATCGACATCGGTGCAGGCAATGTAGGATATGACCACCGCCTGGTACGGCTCTTGACCTTCTAAAGCCAGCCGTACCAGACATGCACTGTCTTCTGAATTTATCTACCGGTCTATACCTGCCTGGCCAATTACCTAAGCTGTTAGGTTGTTCGACATGTCTCAGAAGCCCAATACCCACACGATAGCTTTCTCCTAGGTGGCTTACCTCAAACCATGCACCCTTTGAAGCCTAGGAGCCAACTTTTTCAACTGTAGCCCACCTCTGCCTGCTTTTGAGGACGATATTTCACCTTGTACTGGATCTCTACTTTATGGTTACAAGGGTTCTGTTCAAACAAAGTGAAAGCGTAGCTGGGAAAGCACACACTTTGTGTCTTATTGGAACTAAGTCTTTTGAGAAGATAAGGAGAAGGAGGAAGATGCTGTGATGTGTGTGCACTTGTAAGAGCTCCCAGATCACTATAAAACTCTGAACCGCCAGGGCTCACGGTTGACAGATGTCCTGAGACCCTTCTTTATTGCCCGAAAATTTGGGCTGAAATACACAAAGAAGAGATTGGTTTACCATGACATCCTCTAACGGTTCAAATTTCCTACTGAGTGGGTTCAGCTTCGTCCGTCCAAGCAGCTCCTCCTTCATCGTCGTCCTCCGTGTCATATGAATCGGGTTCAACTCACTCTTGCAGAACTCACAGCGACTTTCTTTATTACCTAGCTATGACAGGTGCACGCAGTTGTAGCGCCTCGTGTCTGTCCTTAAAGAGTTCAGGTGTTGTGAATTCATCCTCTGCTGCCTTCTAAAGCGTTGCTAGGGGTAGGTGGAACGAATTTTCTAGATCGAGGGTCTCTGGCAAGTTTGACGCATTTCTCCATACTCTTTCCTTTCCAGACTATAAAAATATGAAGATGGCATCGTTAGAACGGCAACGAACCTACTACCCTCGTGCAAAATCGACCTTCCCACTTTGAGTCGGCGCAACGCCTCGTGCCGTTCCAAGATCAACTTAAATCAAACAGTCGTCGAAGCACTCCATAGCCCTTTCAAAGTCAAGACAACATATACTCCTTTTTCTGTACCGCTGGAAATTTCCATCTTCTCAGCGCATTACATTGTTGTCACAGCAACAATAGCATATTGATTCAGGGTCTGTCCTATCGTTGTTACTTTTCAAAAATTTCACGACCCCCCTCCCCCAACGTGGATTTGATACGACCCCCTTTTCCCCCTCCATCTTCCATCAAAACCCCGCCCATTTTTTCCTCCAAAAATGCCCGTCAATCGAGCGGGGGGGGGGTATTATACCCTTTGGGATGGAAATATTTTCTCGCGCCCTCTACTCGCACAACCTACTACCCACGAAATCTTAGTTTCTCCTCAATCCCACACGTGATTTCGAGCGACTAAAGTGGTACGACCCCCCCTCCTACAAACTCAACCAGGTACGACCCCCCCGTTGTTACTCGTAACAACGTAGGGTTGACCCTGCTCTCAAGCCGTCCTATAACCGCCGTATATGCAATCAACTGTGCACTCAATTGGAAACTGGGTGCGGCCCTTTTGTTAAGCTCCATCTTCACGTCTTCTTAGAACACGTCTCTGCCAAACTGCTAGTGTCAAAGCTTTGACATCTAGTTGTAAAGCTGTCTCGCTGCCGAGAACTCTCGTATGTGCCTGTCGAAATATTCTTGCTACCTCCGCTCTGCTGGCTTCTCAGAATGACCCGAATACTACTCTTTATAGCCGTCACCACCCTTATGTCGCCTGAATGCCTACTCTGGCTTCAGCCAGATCTAAGAGGTACTTCCCTGTGTCTGTTCTACAGCTTCTCGTTCAAAGATCTCTCCGTGCTCTTTGCCTCTGTAAAGGTTGCCTTGGCGAATTTCTTGCAACATACGTTGTTCTGCTTCACTCCTTCAACTTGCTCATTATTGCACCATGATGTATGTTTTAAGGCAAAGCAAACGAAAAGATGTGAAAGATGGTGCTAAGAAAAAGGTATGCGAAAAAATATGGTAGGTTTGATTTGCTAAGAAGAAAAGATTGCTATTAATTTCAGAAAGATGGTAAAAATCCAAAAACAATGAAGAAAGACCCGGGAGTCCAAAAAACGGTATTGCTCGATTCTCCTTGGAATTTTTTTTCCACTTGAGTATCATCTCTTTCCTCTTGGAAAACGAACAGTTCGTGACCCGCTACAGTAGGCTTCCAGTTTGTGTAGGGTTTGAATACGCAGCGACCTTGCGATTTCACGACTCTGTGAACGTGGTGTCCCACAGGGCAAAACAGGGGAGTAAGAAATGGTCCAAAGTTCGATCCTCCGTGATGACAAATTTTTGCAATTTATGTTGGCGCCTCCAAATTGCCGCAAAACACGACAATGACATCTATTCTCGACGATGGCGCCATTTGGCGGCAATCTGGGGCGCCAAACTATATTGCAAAAATTAGTCATCACCGGGGATCGAACTCTGGACCATTTCTTCACCACTGTTTTGACATTCCAAGTTGAAAAAGCTCTCGACTATATGGATATAAATCGAGCCAAGAGCGGTAACATACAGGAGAACCAGCTTTGAACAAACATTAGTTCTTACACCACCGTTCTGCATAAACGATCCTACCAGGGTGCTGAGGTTGTACGATAGCAAAACGCAGTTGCAAAGAATGACCTACTGAACTAGGTACTCTCCCAAAAAAAGTTAGTCATTTGTAATTGCAGCAGCACGGCGACCGAGCACCAGCAGCCGCTGACGAAGCGGTCAAATCAACGATGCCAGATGAGGAGCAGCAAAAAAATTTACAGCAGCAGCAACATAGTGTCAATTCCCAAGTACACACCAAATGCGCCACCGCCTCAAGGTATCATTTTACAATGACAATCGTCTTTGTTTACAGAGTTAAAAAAAATCATAATTTTCAGAAAAGACCAGTAGTAAAAAGCAAGGATGTTGTATGCTGATGTAATCGGGCCGTCAAATGTCGCGTTCTTCATGCTTAACGTCATTTCTTCTCACAGAAACGTATCGATGATATGACTCCTCGATTTTCACTCGTTAAACCTTAGAACTTACCGAATGCACATAACAGATACGCTCGAACTGGTTCACTTTAGACCAGAAACATAACTCAAAAAAGGCGAAAAAACTGCAGAGAACTTTATTAACATAACAGGTGTTGAGTTGCTTCAAACATTAAGTTTATGATTCGGCTTACTTTTAAAAATCTTACAGAGTTTCAAAAAGCGGCTAAGAAGACAGGATAGATTTCAATCAACGAACAATTTGGTGCAGAACAACGATTCTTTCCAGTACTTATAATGACCATGACGAACAAACATACAATGTTATTTAGATGAAGCGATTGAAAAAGAAACAAGAGACGCATAACATATAGTAACACTGCACGCTACGCACAAACCAGAACGCCAAAACGATTTCGGAAACTAAAACTGCCGTTGATGATATCTATCCACATCGTAATAGGAGGTAACAACAGTACGGTTGGCGAATTTTCGACCAGTCAAAGCAGCTTGCGCTTTTTGACAATCCGCACACGATGCAAACTCAACAAATACCTAAAAATATGAATCCAATTGTGAACATCCTAATATCATGAGCAGAGCGGAAAGCTTACCTTTCCGATTCCAGCAACTTCTACTCCTGGAATGGGTCGCGGCACTTCTAATGACCGCAACAATGCCATATTTTGAGCATTCTTCTCTGATGTCCTCCAGAATATCTAGACAATCAAAGCATACAGAAAAACGACAAAAATAGAAATGGACATCCAACCTACCCTCATACTCTTCATCGTCTTTCAACTCTTCTTCAACCACCATATTCATCAAACAAAGTATTTCGGTAGGCACACCAGCACCTTGCGACAAGTCAATACCTGCAAAATTGCAATCTTTCAAAGTCCTGCTGATCACTAAACAAAAACAATTCAGCATGAATGGTTCCTCGGTTGACTGAAACGGTTTCGACCTAATGAAATATTCAATTTCTTAAGAGACTACTCAATACGCCATCACGCTCATACATAGTTGAAGATGGGCTTGAAATTAACATTGAGAAGACCCTATTAATCGATTATGGGTATCGTTCACATCACTTACCAGCAATTGATGTGGCTGAGTGAGCCATTGGTTGAGAGCTACGTGCATTGGCACAAGCGAGCTGTACGACGAGTTGCTTATCTCCAAGCTGCATACCGTTTAGACCGGCAATAGCCTGAAACAGTTTTAAAGCGACTTCCTGCACAGCACTTCGTGTAAATTAAGAGAAACTAACCTGATCGGTAAGCGTAGTGTCGAGATACTCGGCAAAAGCAAATCCCTTTGATGTTCCACTGGAATCAACAACAAGGTTGAAAGCCTTCAGCTGCCCAAATGAGCACAGCAGTTCCTTCACCTAAATGCAGATCACGTTGGGATCACGCAGTTGTTACCTTCTCAAGAAGTGCGATTATACGCCAAACTTTGCACATGAGACACAATCTGGTATCATGCGCAAGGTCGCTATCCGAATTAAAAAAGTTTTAAATTGTTGGCCAATCGCAATAGATTAACAATGATTAAAACCGAACAACCTGCCTACACAATACACCACCATCCCCCATACACGGTTTGCGCTGCGCTAAAAAGCCTAAAAGAGAGAACCGGAGCTGAAATAAAAGAAGGCTGTGGCTTTCGGCGGCGGGCTGGCTAAAATTCTGAAAAGAGTGGTTGCGAAAGTGGATCCAGATACGCATTTGAGGTGCTTTTTCGAGTCATCCGATGTGGAGAATGTACAGATGCCAGTACGAGGGCCACAGCGTCGAGCGCTGAAACACGCTCAACACATTAGTAGCCATCCCATCAACACCACAACAATACTATATTCCTAATCAGTGAAGGCCTGAAGTAACTATCTGCAAGCCTCCGAAATTTATCTAACAGAGCAATAGCAGTCACCTCAAAAGTTGGTGGGCAAAATAAAAATAGACGCAGAAAAGTGGGAAAAGAACGTACCTGTTCTTCATTCAAGTACGTAGGCAGGCCACCAATGAAGATTTTATTCGGGGAATCGACAACGATGTTTGATACTAAAAAGAACAAGGAATGAAAAACATACTGAAAATACTGCGATAATGACTCACCCGGCATCCTTGATGCCATGTCAAAGCTTGCACTGATAGGTTGGTAATCACGAGGACGACGAATTTTCAACTGCTGTCCCATAAAGTTGATGCCTAAAATAGAATTCTTGTGCATGGCTCTACTGAGATGTACCAACGCATCAGAAGTACTCACCATCGAAGGCCATTCCCGCCGTAGTCTCATCTATCGAGCGGAACTCGATGAAGGCAAAGTTCTTATCCAGATTAATTTGACAGGCAAGTACAGGATTCCCTGGCGCTTGTGCTAACCCACAAAGATGCATCTATAAAAATATATAGATTCTATGACAGATGAAAAAGAAACTTAAACAAGACAGTATTTTGGGGTTAAGTACTTAATATAATCGGACACAACTATTCATACTGATTAGCAGGGGAGGAGGAGAGGAGGAACGGGGGAGGGTACACTACCCACTACATTTTCTTCAATGAACGCATCAGTGCCTCCATCCAAGAACCCGAAATTTCGAAGTTAGCAAAAGGCTATTTTCAAGACTACTAGAAAAGAATAATGTCGATGAACCGTACGTCAAAAGCATGAAACCATGTGGCAAATGTCATGTATTCAGTTTCCTCCGGTCATTACAAGTACAACAATGCAAAACTTTTCTCACCTGCTGGTTGAAGAAATCCAACATGGCCTCCTCGTTGCAACCGAATGGAATGTTGCCAACATAGAGACGACGTGACTGGCATGTAACCGATGGTCCAACAACGGGTACCGCCGCTTGCATGTTCGATCGCGGGATCGCACCAGCAGCTGTAATAGACAGTATATGTTGAAAGAGCTTACTTTTTACGCAGAATAATTGACTAACCTTGTTGCGCTTTATATTCCTTTGGTGTCAGGTGTTCAAATCCAACAGGTGGGATGTCCCAGAAGCGATACTTCTTCTTAGGTTCTACACGCGGTGGTTCACGGTCTCTATCACGACCACGGTCACGCGAGTCTCGATCCCGTCTAAACGATAGAGGTAATGAGCAATACCCAGTTTTGTTTTTGCGGAGTAGTGATAGAGCAATACTCACGATCGACGACGGTCACGGTCACGATCTTTGCTGCGACTGCGACTGCGACTACGACTTTTCTTGTGCTTTTTGCGATCACGATCACGATCGCGGTCTCTGTCACGATCACGGTGTCGATCACGGTCTTCGCGGTCTTTGTCACGGTCATCACGGTCTCTGTCGCGGTCCTTTTCGCGATCTCCTCGTTCTGACTTATCGTCCCTGTTTTCTTTGGGATAAGCGTCGCCGTTAGCACCAGCAGCTCCGTTATCCTGTAATTTTTTTCATCGCGCAAGTAATAAGGAAAAGTCACAAAAAACGCAATCAACAACAACATAATGAGAGGAATTGCTTTGAACTTCGAGTTATTTCAACCATAATGAACGATCGAACAACCGTCGTACCTTGTCATCAATCTTCTCCTTATAGGAGTTATTCATATCATCCATTCGAGCTTGCTCTTCTGTAGCCACCATGAATTCTTCGTTGTTATCCATGTTCTGTGAAAACATATATACTACCAATCGCTTGGAGAGAAAAAGAGAAAAGAGGATGAATCAACGGATTTTGACCAGCAGAATGACAACATTCACCAAACATTCTGATAAATTTTTTATTATAACGTATAGAAAAAGGTATTGTAAGAGAATAAACTCCTGAGAACATGGCTAAAATTACAACTATAAGTATGCAAAAAGCATGCCAATATAGGCATCAGCAATGCATAACCGGAATAAAAAAAGCATGCTTAACCGGAAGAAAGAGAAGACCAGATTATTAAGCGGTCTGTGTACATCAATGTTACATCACTCACACGGTCAAAATTACGAAACGACTCGCGCAGTACAATTGTTACAAAACAATGAATGGAAAAGTACATATTTACAGAACAGTAAAACTCACCTATGCCATTGATATCTTGGCCACTCTTACGAGAATTGTGAAAGCAAGTTTATGAATAAAGGCAACGAAGGTGGCTTCATTCACTTGTTAAACGGCTAACAGAACTAGATGTCAAAGCTGAACTGTACAATTTGAAGAAATTCTGAATGATTGATACACAACGTCGCACAACGTCTTAACATCCACAATAAGAGTCGCTAGGGCTCGCCGTGTGTTGGCCTAGGCGGAATGAAGGCCTGTCACTTTCCCATAGACCAGGTGTCTGAATAATCTAAAAAGGAGAACAATTATCTACAATATTAGCAGGGCGGAACTGTTCGTTAGGACTTATTCATAGTCGGTTGTCTATCGTAAGGATCGCATGTTTCGCATTCCAGACGATCAGTTCGTACCTAATGCTGTGCGACTTTTACCATCGTTACGATTGGACGACAGACTATGCATGCGCCCTTGGAGACCAGCGCACTTGTTCGCACAGCACAAACAAACACAATCATGCGGTGTGTTGTATGTGCATGTGACGAATATGCTAGGCATACGAAGAAGCTGAGGCAAACCTTTTCGATAAGTTCCTCGAATGCGCACTGTACTCCTTCCTTAGTTTTAGCACTAGCTTCGATAAACAACGCGCGATGACGCTTAGCAAACTTGAGACCGTCCTCTCGAGATACTTCACGGTTTGGCTGAAAAGAAAGTTTTGAACGACTGAAAAAAAGTAAAAGTATGAAAAATGAGAGGTAAGACGAAATACCATATCAATCTTGTTGCCAACAAGCATTTTGACAGCATCTCCCTTTGTTATATAGGTTTCCACCTCCGTCATCCAATGATCCAAATTTTCGAAAGAACTCTTGTTTGTTACATCGTACACTAAATGGCTCAAATAGTGTTTCTATATTCATGGAGAATAAAGAAGAAGATAGAAAGCTCACCGCAAATCACGCCCTGAGCACCACGGTAATAACTTGGTGTTAGTGTTCGGAAACGTTCTTGTCCAGCGGTATCCCAAATCGCAAGTTTTACTCGGTTTCCGTCAACATTCATCGATGTCACCCGAAAATCGACCCCTGAAAGGAGCATTGCACTAGGTAATGCTTGGTATTGTTAGCACAAATGCTTAAGTCTGGAATGATACGACGATGTAACAAACCTATTGTTGCCGCCAATTCTGGATCGAATGTATCGTCAACGAAGCGCAACATGAGACTAAAACAGAAATAATGAGCCATTAAAAATTCACAACGGAGCTCGGATAACTTATCTACAGCACAAAACGAACGTGGAAGCTGGGGCCGCATCCTATCCTTCCCCTGAGTTATGGGCACAAAAAATCCCTTCAAATTTTCCTTCTCTTATCAACGTAATCGCCCTGAGAAACTGCATATTTGTAATGTATATATGTGTGTAAAAGCAAACAAGTGCGGAAAGTAAGAACTGTGTCGTTGAAGACAAATAAATTTAGAAGGACTCTTTTGTTCCTCTAGCCTAGGAAATGATAGGATACGGCCCTTGTTCCACTTGACTGCGTCCTATTAAGTTGCTCTGAACCATAATTTCCATCAAAATTTGAGAAGAAAACATTTTATTTCCTGATAGTCAAGCTATTAAGGCCT
>MU871134.1:18407-32754 GCA_036418205.1 Ostertagia ostertagi
AGTTTTTGACTGCTTTCTAAGTGGATGTATTATTGTGCTAAGCTTTCGGAAAGGAGTACAATCGTCAATGGGGTGGTAAGTGGGTAAGGTTAGGAGTAAAAAGATTGGGTAATAAATTCCTTAGGTAAGCTATCACAGCCGATTACACTTTTATAGTGCTCGCTCCTTAACTATCTTTCTCCACAGAAATGTTTTTGACATTACCTAAGCAGAATATGACGCTATCACTTCATTATATAAACCACAACTTTGGTGTGTCGGTCTGTCGGTGTTTATGTCCGCGTGTATGTCGTTCTGTCTTTCCGCAACATGAAATGAGCGACAAGGCAGCTAATGGAAGCTCATGGAGCACGACGGCTACTTAAACACCTATTTGGTACACTTTTGCCATTTCACAAGGTGCTGCAGTGGCAGCTGGAGAGCAGTGGGGGAGGGGAGGATGGAGGAGGAGGAACGCCAAGCTCCGCAGGGAAGGGAGGTTTCGTTGGTTGCCGGGGACCAACCTGGTAGTTGTTAACTGGTAGTTCAAGGCGTATATGCCTTTAGAGGGGGGGGGGAGGGGGCGGTCCTTAGAAAGGCCATTAGACTAGCTAACGCAGTGGGAAAAATTTCGGAGAGTAAGGGATTGCTAGCGTGCCGCGGAGTCCCCTCAAGGCTTACTCCTGAGCAATCGATACGTATCCAATACTGTGCGATCGTTACTATCGTTACGATCGAACGGCTATGCATGCGCTTTTACCATTTGCATTAAAAGCCTATATTGAACGTACTGGCGAAATTATTCTCGAAAAACATGTTCCGTCAGGTTTAGTCTTGCTTCAACAAGTCAAGCACTAAGTTAGTATTTTTCAGAATGCATTCGTTTTCCTATTCGATACAAGAGATGCCATCATCGATCATGCCAGCCAGCACGACAAGTGACGAGTTTGATGGAGTTTTACAGGACGTGGAGGTGACTTCTGTGATTTTTAGTTGTCAGTGAGATATTCCTCTTCACTTTTCATCATTTTTTTTTAGATTTGTATGGAGACTCTGATGAGGAACTCTGAGAGGAGGACTGCACTATTTTCTACGATGTATCGTATATTTTCTATTTAGCGTTATTACATATGGTACTATGAATAAGCTTTTGAACTACAACATTTTAGTCAAAGCGATGCGAGAAAAGTCAGTTGCCGTCTCCAGAATCTGCCAAATAGGATAAAAAGTGCGTCTCTTTTGATCCTGAAATTTTTTGCTTGAAATGCTTAGAATCTTAAGTGGAATAGATGTACTTGTTCCTTGTTGAGATACAATTCGTTCCAGCTCCTATCGACTCGATGCGTGCAGCAGTAGATAATCGCAAGATCCAAATGAAAGAGAAGGAAAGAGGTACGATTTTTTCTGCAACCTTTTTGATTTTTCTTTCTTCTTCTACCATCTAGCATCTAGTTCGTCGTTCGTCACGAGGTTCTGCATCTCGTTATACGTTCGCTCATGTTCCAGCTGTCCCAGCACTTAAACTGCCCCCCCCCATATCATTACAGTGTCGGTTTCCTGCCTTTAGGGCTTTATGGCGTCTCTTCAATCCCTTCTTTGAAGATCCTCGCTAGCCCTGGGTTTCGAAAATATACAGGGGGGGCAATAAAAAAGACATTTTGTCTCCACTTTCAGATGGATTTAAGCACACTTTGCTCAATTGAGACCGAGTGTTCCCAACTTAATATTGAAGAGCACATTTCATTCTATAAGAAAATCTTCATGTTGGCCACCCACGTGGACGGCAACAGAAGAATTTGCCCTGGAAACATGGTGCACTGGTCGAGCTCAATGGGGTCTTCGAAGGATTCTGTACCATAACGACCTTTACTGGAAAGCTCGTTTCGAGGGGATTTGTATAGTGGGAGCTAACGCCTCTAGAAAACTATCCAACATTAAATCGATTCACGAAATTGCGTAAGAGCTTCAGGCTGAAGCTCTTACGGTAGACCTCCTTGAGCCTGACGACGGTGACAGATGACGTCATATTCTGAAGACGGTGAGGGCAGTGAAGGAGGGCCTGCGTTCACTTATAGAGGGACACTTAGGGAATACTCTGCTAAGGAACTCCCGTCATACCTGCCGGCAATCTCTGTGAAGAAAAAAGGGCGCGAAAAGCCCGACATATGGCAAAATGTCTTTTTCTTGCGCCCCCCCCCTCCTGTAATATCGTCCTGGGTTCGATGTCCGTTGTTAATGGCGAATAGAGCATGTCATCGAATCGCCAACTATACATCAGCCTTGTGCAGAGGAGTTGCCTATCAAGTCATGTAGCATACCGGTATAAGCATGAGCGCCTTAAGAAATCCTGGGTCCTCACGTGCCACAAAAGTTTTGCATTTGAGTGACCTGAAGCGCTGACGATCGACAAAAATACCAGCGGACTCCCTCACTCCGACACATACGTCCCGCACTTTGCAGGCCATGACCGACACGCGACGTATGTAACTCTGCATCTCATTACATCCGTCGCACGCGTGGACTCTTTTTGAAGTCTGTATTGTGTTTTATCTTCAAAGAAGATCCCTAACTCTGCCACAAAACTGTAGTGGCCCATTAGAAGATCACGAGTGTATTCTCTGATTTAGAGGGGATTTCTGACATCTCGAGCAAAATCTCCAGTTTGATTAATTTCGTATTCCATTTTTCTTCGTCAGTGATGAAGATAGTAGTCATAAGGAGTAAATCACGTACACTAACGATAAGGTGACCACATAGTATGTTTCTTGATTGACCAGCACGATCGCAGGTAGAATTGTTTTGAGGTTTGTTGCAGCTGCCCTTTCCATCGTCCATTTCACATCTTCAGATCGAAAATCCGACTACTATATTCTCGTAGGGGGCTTCTCGTTACTCTCATAAACATTACTCGATCTTATTTTTGCCACACACCGATGTTTTGTGTATTTCCCACCAAACTCCGCTTGAATGACCTGATGCGGCCGCGCTCGCAAAATCGCGCCGGTCCCACGCTGCCAAAAAAAGCCAAAACGCACGTTGTCGTTAGCGTGTTAATCCATGCCGCGTATATTCGGCACTTTATTGACTGGTCCGAAGGGGCTGCTGTTAGCGGCTAGATCTCTCATTGAGTATCGAAATTCTTTTAATTTTCGATGTTTTCCCGACGTCGCTCTGCGCTCTCTTGAAAACATAGGATTTTTGTCTTCTACTCATGGGAACCAATAAAATGTCATCTTGCTTTCTTAGGGCTATTTTAGTACGGCAGTATTCGAGCATTTTTTGGCCTTATTCCCCCTATTAGGAAAAATGATGAGCTTTTCGTTGGAAAATACCATTGCGCGCCTACAACCTTAGGCCGATGTCAGACTTTGCGAATCGCGCGATTCGCAAAGTCTGAAATCGGCCTTACTCGGCTACACCTATGAACCTGTCCCAGCCGCGGATAACACCACTGACTCAGGAGTAGAGCGGCACGATTTTGGCTATTTCTTGAAGGGTCTTATTGCTCATTTCCTTGACGGGGACGTTCAAAATAGGCCGATGGTAAGTGACACTAGGACTAAGCTCAGAAGTTGATAGGAACGCCAAGAAGAACACAAATTGTTCACATCTCCCCCAGAATTATTCCCAAGTACAGTAATTGGCTCACTCATTTGAATGTCCCCTGTCCCCCCCCCCTTCCCCAACGACATGAGCGCCGAATTACTCTTATGAAAATACAGTAGCGGTCAAAAGTGTTCGCCGAAACGGTTTTTCGTGCTTCTTTTTTTGCCAGAAAAAATCAATGGTGACCTCGAAAATTTTTTCTTTTGAATATCCTGATTCTTTAAGACTTGAGGATATAAAAACACTAGAAAACATAGTATATCAATCTTTGGAGGGCGTTGCTCAAGCGAGAAAAGTAATGCAGTGAAAATCGTCCAGGATCGACTTTCTTTTAATCTTGGCATTGTTGGATCAGATGAGTACTTGACTGTAGCCGTCCAAGATTAGGTAACTTTATTAGGCTAACGTTTCGGCTTCTTCGCCTTCGTCAGAGCCTGAAAAAGTCAAAAACAAATGTGACTTGACCGCTTAATCTTGGACGGCAGTGAAAATCGTTTTGGCAAACTTTTAGACATGGTTTGTGTGACTGGGGTATTCATCAGCCGGCCTGTCAACCTGGGCCTGACGCTGGTACTGGAACCATTTTTGCAATTCTGCAGGGCATGGTTCAAGCCTCGGCAGGGTCGAAAGTGGAGGGACGTTATCGAAGGACCCAGGTGAAGTCATGGCCACAGCAGAAGATGGACAGGACAAAGTGGTGACGACTAATGAGGACAGCGGGCCCTGCAACTGCGCGGGACTAGGGAGAAGAAGAAAAATTGTCTAGGCGAACACTTTTGACCGCTACTGTAGGTGATCTCGATAAATAGGTAATGCTCAGTGGTCGCCTCTCACGATCAGGCCTCCCATATGCAACCTTTTGGGAGAGTGGCTAAAGAGGTCAGACAGAAATGAATAAACACTTGACCACTTCCATTGCTTTAACGGAATCCGGTTTCAATGCGACCGTCTGCTCAAAAAAGTTCTCCGATACATAGAATGTGCTGTTTCCTGTTCAAACCAGTAGTCCAATTCTAGACCATTCCAGAAATTTCCGCATTGGAAAATCACAAAAACGAGTTACAACAAGAGAATGTTTTTCGAATTTCGGCCAAAATTGAGAAACTACGAGAAAGGGAGTGCCTAATGGATGGCGTCATGAGCGAGTACGAGAAAAACATGAATTTGATCAGAGAAGGTGGGTAGTTTTATTTGCTCGTTCATTTCGTGGATATTTCCAAAACAACATGTAATCATTACCTACGTGACATCAGAACATAAATAAAGTACAAGCAACAATGAAGGAAGTTCTTATCGTAACATATTTGCAGGATTAATCTTTCTCAATTGAGCCCTCTTTCACTTGCAAGCGCACCCAATAGTATAAGTTAGGGATGCAAACAGCATATTCACCTAGGGTAACTTTGTGTCTACAGCAGTATCCTTTATGAACATCACCAAAGGACCTCCTGACCTACTGTATTTCTTGTTTGTTTTGTTCATCATAAAAGGTGCTCTGGTTTTCAGTAGCACAAATTCAAGAAACAAATAATCGAGAAAATCAAGGTTGCGAGAATCATCTGAATCATGTGTGTAAGACACATACTTATTCTCGGCTTCCCTCTACAAGAAATCCCTCAACAGAACAAACCATGATTCAATGTCAGCCATAATTCACTGGCTTGAGACCCATCATCCCGGATGAAAATGGAAAGAACAGAAAATTTGTGCTCGTTCTGGTAAAAAATTCGAAAATCCGGAAGGGCTCTAACCGTTCGAAGTACCGCCGCACATCTGTCACAAATGCTGGCGACGGGCATGCTTCCACTTGGCTCTTGGTGTGCCATCCTAGAACTCTTTCTGTTGACTTCTTGCTAAACATCTCGCACTTCTAACTCCTTCCTATGCATCGTTATTGTCTCTACTCCACCACTCGCACTTCTTTTAAAGCAACAGTCCAGGAACGAATTTGCGGGCCAAAAGCACCTATATGGAAGTTGTAGGTGAAAAGTGGTCGAACGTAAAGAGAAAAAGTGAAGAAAACGCCCAACTGGGGCTTAGACAGGGACATGCCCTCTGCCGTTTAACGATTGGGGAATACGTGTGTTGGACGAGTTGTCCGAACCTGCCCGTAGTACATGCGCTCCAATTGCAACTGCTGGCAAATAGCCATGCATGCTTGCAAATACATAACTATTTGCCAGCAATCGAAATTGAAGCGCTTCAATTGCGTTCTTATGGAATCGACCTCATACAGCGCGGCGGTCCCGCAACGACCGCTAGTCAAGCACGGACTCTGCACAGCGTATGTTGAGCGATCCGCCTCGGTATGAGGTGATCCGCCCCTCCAAGAGGACTTCGACCCCTTCCAGCGCATTTTAGAGGTAGGTTTTGAAATTAAAGACATTTCCTATAAACTTTAGTTGGGCTGGGGCATGTTTTGACCGCCTAATGACCAAGTAGTTGAAACCCTGCCTGGACTGTTGCTTTAACCCGATTCTTTCATTGCGTCGCCTGATACGTAGGCGCCCCAGTGCGGACTTATTCCATGCCCCGCCTTTGGCTCCGCCCGAATTACCTTCGATGTCCATAGAATGGATTTTCGTGAGTTTGTTTCTCTTCGGAAACCGAACCTTCATGCGTAAAACTTTGTGTATTGCATCTAGTGATCACAACTGATACATTCATGTTGAGAAAGAATGCAAGAATTTTCCGCGAAGGATTCCTTTAAAGGAAGCGATTACGATAAGGAATTTTTGCATCAGGGAGAACCTGTGCCACACGGAGCAATTACTTGGCTGCCAAGGAAGCGATGTGTGGTCCTCCCACGGCGAAAGGTGCTGTGGTTGCTGAGCAGGACCCGTGTGACGCTCCGCCCCCAGTGACGTGACGCCCACTAGTTTTGTTGATGATCTGGATGGACTGTTTGCTGTTGGCTTTTCATTTTGGATGATCATTTCCCTTCTAGCGGCTGTATCTTCCAACTTGCCCACGGGGCGGGGGGAGAGAGCGTATTGCCTTATCAATCAGAACACTATGCTTGTTGGCATGATGGCGGCTATCGGGGTTAACACGTCCGAACAACGTCGTTCTTTACCGTCGCTCATCCATGGTCGAAAATGAAAGGGCAATCAAAGGGGTACCATTTTGCTTATTTTCGACGGATTTCTTTGCTTTTTTCGCCATTGGCGTACTATTGAGACCCCCACGTCCCCTCTAAACCCCTTTGAGATCTATCGTAATCGCTTCCTTTAAACAGAAATAATCCAACGTAAAAAATTAAATCGTAAAAACAAGGAATCTAACAACTCTTCGGAAAATGCAAAGTCCAAGCAACTCATTGTCACTGAATATTCTGCTGCGTGCCACTCGTAGATATTATATCCTAAAGCCTCTACACATGAATTAGGTATTTGCTGAAGGTAGCGTTTATGACGACGAACGCATAATTTCTATATTTGAATGTTTAGGCTCTGTCATACTCCAAAAGATTGGAAAGAGAACCAATGTTGCTCATACCTCAAGAGTTGCGGATTTATCTGAAAGCTAATCTCTTCCCGGCCACTCATTCTGTTTATCCACGATCCGTGAACTTATCCACTCTATTTTATCATGTCAGTCTATCCAGCCTTCCTCAAATCATTACTGCTGTGTATTGTCTGAATATTTGCATGTGCATTTCTCGCACTATCACAATATTCGTCTGTGATAAGGATCTTGAAGTGTTTCTTATCCTTACACGCCTACTCACCGTTAGCGGCCTCCCTCTTCCGAATTCTCATGGTAGTAGAGTTTTTGTTTTGTGAAATGCTTGAAATCTTGTACATTCATGCTTTCATTTGTGTACTGTTAGTTGTCGAAAGAACAGTTTTGTATGACTGGTGAAGTTTTTTTGAAACCAGATTTGTACTTAAAAAGAGCATCATCTAAATGAGAGGCAAGCAGTATAGCTCAATTTCACCATTAACGACAAGTTATGTTCCCAAATTATGAGGCTCTGTGATGAGGCGCTCATGTCTTAGGGGGACATTCAAAACAGGGCATTCAAAAACCGCTGCTAGGTGATACTAGGACTAAGCGTATGATTGGGAATAAACACCAGAGAGAACAATGGTTGCCCACATCCTCACCCAGGATCCTTTCCCATCCGTAAGGCTTAGCCCAAGTTCTGTGAGTGGCCCGCTCACTTCAATGTCCCCCCCCCCCAGGACATGAGCCTCTTGTGATGATTTATAAGGAATTTTCGGCGCTCGTATGCTTTAGGAGGCGTTCGCGCAATATCAAACATACGTCCTATTGGTAGGTGACACTGTAACTGAGCTCACGAGGCCAAAATGCCGAGAAGTATAAAATTGCAATCTCCCCCCCCCGCCCCACCCATTTCCTATCTTCTCCAAGGCTTAGTTCCTAGCGCAATAGCGCAGCATTACTGCATCACTGTCCCCCCGGCCCCCTCAAACGATAGTATTCTAGCGCCTGGAAATTTCCGATTATGGAAGAGGATACCACATTTCATGTGATAAGGGATGGAAGGTGGAAGGAGGTTGAAATTTGCTCGCTGCAACGACTTTGCAACCGCGTAACATAGTTATTGGTCAGTTTTAGGGACCAGCTTTCGACGGAGCTGTAGAAGACCCAGATGCCGAATAAATTGCTGCCTCTCGCTGATTGGCTCCTTTCCAGCTTCTACTAGAAACACAGCTCTTCACCCATCTGAAGATGGCTCTGAGATTCAGTGAACTCCGCACTTCCCAGGCAATTTCATATTTGTATTGAAACCAGGTACAGTGTGAAGTGTTTGAGCATCCTGGATGAAAGGGTATCCCACTTCAAATAGTTAAACCGTTTACATGCGCGCATTTCTCGTGCTCAACTGGACCCCAAGTCGGAGGCGGATAATACAGTGACTTGGTCTCCGTTAGAAGTGGAATCAGGGAATGTAAACTGGGCGGTATTGAAGAGAAAAACAAAAAATGGCTTTTATCATTAAGCAGGACTATTCTCGCATATCGATATGCCGCTTTAGATGAGCGCTAGAGAAAGTAATGTCTTGGACGCGTTGATAATGCATCATTCCAGGCGAAAATGATTTGGTTGTATGGCATTACATAGGTAGGCAAGTGAATATCGACCGCTTGTAGTGAAACGCTCTTCTGAAATGAAAAGCGATGCGCTTCTATCATGGGGTGATTGCCCCTACAAAGGCCGCACTTGCCTGGGTGAAGCATTGTTGGAGCGTTCATAGTTGGCAATCGCACGTGCGATTAGCGATGATTCAAAGTGAAAAGTATACGAAACGATTAGGCGATTAGGCGATAAGAGGAGGGTACGTATTGATTTGTTGCTCCGCCCTTTGGGCGATCGCCTAATCGCCTGATCGCACGTACGATCGCCAACTATGAACGCTCCATTAGGTCGCCGCGAAAGCGTCTCTTCTTCCCATATGGCGCCCATGGCCTTAGAAGGTATATTCGAAACCGGGCCAGGGAGAGCAAAAATTGCTCACATTCTCTCCCAGAAATTCTTCCCTACCAGTTTATGGTTAGTCCCAAGTACTGTAAGTGACTCACTTGAATGTCCCCTACCTCCAACAGCAGAAGCGCCGCCCGACCTTCTTTTATGAAGCATACAGGATAAAGCTCTCAGCTTTATTTTAGTATGCGCCACGCATTCTACTTCCATTCAGAATCACATTGGCATTTGTGTGAATGTGATATGGCTCAAAAGTGACTTGCGGGGGTTGGCCGATGTACTAATCAGGGCTTTTATTCTCCCAGATATTGTAGGGTTAATTAACCGACCTGGGAGGAGTAGAAGGCACGTTGCCCTGGCGAGATCCAATATGGGTTTCGAACAACGGACCACGTGCTTGGGAAGTGGCGGCATCTACCACTGCGCCTCGTCGACTCATATTAGACCCTGAACATATTCTCCCTTCTTCAACACCCAGTATATCCTACCAATCAGGCAATGTAGTGGCTAGTTGAACATATACAGCTGTTGAAACGGCAAAATTTTAGTTCTCATGTTTTTTGAAAATGTAATTCTCTGAGGAGGAGTAAACCGTCAACGGCATCCCCTTCCCCTAGAACAAAAGAGAACCCTCTCCGGCGTCAGGAATAATCGACGTCGGTTGGGAACCTTGAACACAGGCTCAAAGTTGAATAAATTTTTATTCGTCTCTATTAATTGCTGTAGTAGTAATCCAAAAGTTGCTTTCACCAAGTTGTGTGAAGGGGTACCTTCAACTAGAAAGCTTTTCTAGAGGACTCTGATTACCTTGGGATCCTGAATGCGCCACCCTTGGAAGTCCAAATTCGCTACCAAAGACCTTTCCTGTTAGTATTTTCGTCCGAAATTATCAGGAAATCAACAGGAAAGCTCTTGAGGCGCTCACTATCTCAGACACATACGACCTTTTATTCATGAAGGAGTAGTGTCAATTTTTCCGGTAGACCGAGTGAAATACATTGGGGAGAGGGAGGGGGTGTATTTGGGTAAATGACATCGTTTCTGCCCCTGAAAGTCACGGTAACAAAAATTTTCTGAGACAAGAAATCTCACCAAACTCTGAGAAAATTTGAATATATCAGCCTTTCAACGGTTTCATATACGAACGCTACCGGCTAGCACTGTTTTCAAAAACCATCGCAAGGTGGTGCCGGCCACGGAAAACGGGAACACCACTTGGGAAGTTGGGGGTATTGGCGGAATATGATGGGAGGGTAGTTAATTGTGGAATACCTCTGTTATATTTTTTGTCTTCTCCTTCACTCGTGGCGCACGCGTGAGAGCTCCTGGCGGGGTGGGGATCTTTTGATTTTACCCCTTGTTTGTTTGTTTATTTAGTGTTTATTTAGTGATGATTCAGTGGTCACCTTTCCTACCCTGTGTGTAAGAGTGCGTCATTTTGAGCGCATAAATAAACAAATAACAAAATAAAAAATAAATGAATAAATATTTAAACAGTGAAAAGTGTGAGTTTTTTTGGTGCGAGATAAAGTAGATCTGTGAGCTTGTTGGTTATTCTCTCATTCCCACTCTTAACTAGTCCCTTCCTAGCTAAAAAAAATGGAAATCGATCGTGCTCCGATCTCTTTGCCATCTGACAGCCGCTGTGGAATCGGTAGTAGATTGTCTTCAATCCGTTGAAAAACAAAGATAATTCGATGAGAAGATTACGAGATTTTCTCACGTGTCCGAATGATGTCGCATTTCGAAGTTTCAGTAGAAAAATCTGTTGAGAGTTCGATTCTGTCAGAGCTTCTAATTGAAATTTATAAATAATTTTGACTTGTTTTGTTTGTTAACTGCTGTTTTAACGCCGCAGTTCGCGTTGCGAATGTTTCACAAGAATGCTGGGTTGTGAACAAAACTTTCGCCCCAGGCGGGACTAGAAGAAGTGGCCCGCACTACTCGATTTCTAAATAGTTTTTTTCACAAACTTCACATGAAATATAATGTTATTCAAAGGAGGGGAGAACAAGGGAAATTAATTTCAATGAGGGTGAGGGGAATGAAGAATTAAGGGGTGGGGGAACTGGGCGAAGAAAAGAACTTTATCAAATCGTCGAGTAACGTAAAGTTTGTGGTTGGAAATAAGCGTTATAAATTTCCTTTCATGAATATAAATATAATTGAGAGAGGAAAACAAAGTTGTCCAACTTCTGTTCATCGCGTACCTTCAGTCGGAATAGACGGATCAATTCTCTCCACTTTTAGTTCATAAATAGGGTAATACCTTGGAGCGATGCGAAAATCGGCCGGGGATTCGTCGAATAGTCGTCGGGATTTTCGTCTGTGCGCCACGCTCTCCCGCGCGTACATTCACTCTCGCCACGCGCGAGCCTTCTGTGCTTCCGTCGTCCATTCACTTCGACATATTCTAACCCCACCGTAAGTGGTCGAGAATTCTCTCGACCGTTTATCTTACGCCGTAATTGAAGGCACTTTGGTGGCTCAAACGACATTTATTGCGCGCAGCTTGACGACCTAAGCTTCGTCGGCAAGGACCGTAAAGAGAGCAGGACGAGTCACACGTTAACCTTGAGGCTAAAAGGTAAAAAGGCATTTTGCCCGTTGATCACCTTTTTGGGATGAGGCGCAAATTCTACTTCCACTTGAACGTTCGTAGTGGCACTTGAATGCGATTTCGCCTGTACTAATGACTGGGGGGAGGGGGCAGCCTATGTACAAGTCGGTTTGTTATCCCTCTCAGGTAAGTCGGTAACCAATCAACCGAGCCCAGGGGGATCGAAGGCTGGTTGGCTCGAACGGCGCATGACCTGGATTCAAAACCCGGACCGCGTGCGTGGCAAGTAGCGCCACTTCCACTACACCACTTCTGCCCACAAATTTGAGGTTGCCGACCATAAATATACCAGTTTCGGGTGGACATTGTGGTTGATATCGCGGCGTTCTGTGCATGTGTCACTGTTTTCGTTTCCGCAACTCACTACCTTTAGCCATTGCTTGGCCAGCCCTCCAGGCCAAAGCTGGGAGATAATGCATGAAAGCAATCAGATTGAGTGATATTGGGTTTCTCAGTGTTCTATGAGGTGTCTTATGCAATACCTTATGCAGACCAGTCGTAACCAAGACGAGAAGCAGGAGGTTCCACACTTGTTGTCAAATGGCGAATGTCTCGATGAATACATTGTCGGCGGCCTTATCAGTATCGGAGGATTCGGACAGGTAAGACTATACTGTAATATCAGATCTAACGTAGGGACCTTATATAACTTTTAATGTCTGAACGAATCAACTTTGAGACGGCCGACCCTGAGAAGTGTTTACCAAGCGGCAAAACTTCTTTCTCTTGAAAGTGACTTTAAAATCAGTTGATGTATTTTTTTTCAGCGCTATCGCAAGATGCGGGGGCATTGTGGTGGCATGCATTTTTAAATACGCTGTAACATGTCCTTTTTGTTAGAAAGGGGGCCATGCCTCACGCGGGATAGGAGAGTTCGAGGGTGCGTTAGTTGTGATCATTCTTCACGGGAATTCGGGTGTCCCCCAAGAGGCCCACCGCGCGGCGAAGCAAGAGACGCAGACGCGGCAAAGGGACGAGTCGCAGCGCATACTGTAGCGGTTAGGCGTCAGGTTAAAGAGAGTGTACCATACTACGTCTCATATCGCACAGCACGCGCTGCAACTCGTCTCTTTGCCGCATCTGCGTCTCTTGCTTCGCCGCGCGGTGGGCCTGTTGGGGGACACCCGGAATTCTTGCACCTTCTAGGCTCAATACTAAGAGGATGCCCGTATAATTGCTAGAGCGCCTTTTTTTTTGAATATCTTGACTCCTTCCAGATCTCGAAGTGAGAAATACGGTAATCAACTTAGCATAACAATGTTTGAAGCGAATTGTACAAGTGAGAAAAAATAAATGCACTTAAAATTGTTCCGTTGAACACTATTGGCCGTTACTTATTTTACAAGAATCTATTCAAAGTATTTACCCGAGCAAGGTCGGGTGCAGACCATGCACCACAAGTGACGACGGCCTTCACAAAATGTTAATGTTTTCTGCCAATGAAATGATTAGCCTGTTGCAGTTGTATTCTATCGATTGTCACTAATTACAACTATCATTTACCAGAAATCAGCTATCACTATGAACAACTTCTAACCAGATTTACTTGGAGGCCGTCGTCAGTTGTGGTGTTTGGTCTGCACCCGACACTTTCTCGCTTTTTGAAGGGGAGGTTACTTTTGTGGTGCCAGCTAATGCACCGCTAGTGGTTTTGGCTGTGTTCGCCCCAAAAAGAAATAGCAAAGTCAACCGAGCCGGTCAGAAGCACTGTACTAGGAAAAGTGTCAGGATACGATCTGTAGATTGGCGTTGATTAAAAGTGAGCAGGATAAGGCTCACTAAGTGGAACCGCGTGGATGTGTTGGGCCCGCACCAACAGAGGTCGGACCTGCTTCGTCCCACAAAATGTATGGTTAGGGTGTTAAGATACGGACTTGTAAACTATTACCCCCATTGCGACACTCCCCACCGACCGCGATTGATGTGGAGTTCAGCGTGCTCTCTCGCGTGTTTTGTCTTTTCTGGTTGCTCTGTCTCTCCGTTGTTCCACATGCGACCTTACTGAAAGTTTCAGACAGTTTCTCTTGCATTCGTCCACTTTTTCATTACACTCCGCAGCTCAACCCTCACAACGGACCGCTTTATATCCCATTTCAGCCCGGGGCTTGCCCTCAAGACAATTGACCCTCTCCTCCTTTATGGCAAGGAAAGGGGCCAATCGTTTAGAGGATCATGATCTTTGATTCGAGGGTGAGGTTAAACTCCGCTGTATCGACCCAACCAGGGTAGCATTTTTGAGAGGTGACGCCGTATATGTAGAATAAGAAGGGATGTGCAATTTTTGGAAGAATTTTTTGGCACATAATTTTCTGAGAACTTTGCTTACTTAAGAAAGTACTTGGTACTTGTTGATTAACGGGAAATATACGCTAGCCGCAGCTTCTGTTAGTCATAATAGACCACTTCTCCATGTACGCGGACCCATCGAAGTAATTTGATGAAATCGGTGATGTCCACTCTTACTTTCGAGAGCGATTTCACTTGAAAAAGCTTAATTTTTCGTTAATCGGCCCGTGACTTGATTTACGGGTTGTGATTGCAGTAATCGGCGTATATGAGACTTGGGCGGAAGTGGTGTAGTGGCAAGTGGCACGCTTACCACGCGAGCGGTCCGGGGATCAAATCCTGGGTCGTGAGTCGCCCGGGCCAACCAAGCCTTCCATCCCTCCGGGGTCGGTTAATTGGTACCAG
>MU871136.1:0-10363 GCA_036418205.1 Ostertagia ostertagi
GTAAGTATAGACGCTCTAGTACCAATATGAACGACAAAACGAAATTGGCGATGCTCGCTTTCTAGCCCCTCTTATCAGCTATTATCAGTCGTTATCAGTTCCTATCACGTACCACTTGTGTCCCCATCCCACCCCCTATAACATATGTAAGAACCACTGCGCTATCGTTACTGTGACTCGAGCTATGAATTTCCGGTCAAACACACACACACACCAACAGACACACGCTAGCCGCTTATATATAGTAGGATTGTTCTAGCAGCAAGAAAGACGCCACTTAAAGTGCGCTTTGCATGGAGCGGAGTGAGCCCAACATGACCAATCAAGGCCTTTGTTTTTACCGTAAGGTCTACTAGTCGTAGAATCAGAAACACTGACTAGCTATCGGGTCGCTCTACACTCGCTGTTCAAGTCAACTTGCATCCAAGTTTCACGCTGCACTTGTGAATGAAAGTGAAGTGCGTGGCTCAAGAAAATGGGTTGACACTGAATTCCGAACTTTATGCTCTACTTCAGTCGGAACCAGCTCCTCTAAACTTGAAATTTTGAAGGGATATTTCGCGATAAACATGGTGTGGATTGTGATGCATCTGAAAATGGAAAAAGTTATGCTATTCTGGATTTCTCGTAATAAAGGAGGGTGAAAGCTCATCTGAAGCCCCTCTCATTGGTTACCTCTTATTGAATTTGAAAGATAAAGGATAAAGCATTTGCCGTTGATCAATCCCTTTTTGGGATGCGGCACGCATTCTACTTCCATTTGTACATTCGTAGTGGCGTTTGAATGCGATGTGGCCTACAAGTCAGTGTTTTTATCCTCCCAGACAAGTCTGGTACCAATTAACCGACCCCGGAGGGATGGAAGGCTTGGTTGGCCCGGGCGACTCACGACCCAGGATTTGATCCCCGGACCGCTCGCGTGGTAAGCGCGCCACTTGCCACTACACCACTTCCGCCCTTAAACTAGTAATCTTAAAATGTTCCGTCATTTCTACAAACCACAGAGAACTGGATGGAAAACTGGATTCCATGCGGCACAAAATGTGCACCTTCACGTGAAATTGTCATGGGGATGGGGAATATGCTGATAAGTGCCACGCCCTATGACATATCATTAAAGTTGTTCCTGATAGAGGCATGCTCTAATATCAACTGATGCCTTGCACACAAAAATGACACCATTGGGTGCCGAAAGTGCGCATAACAGAATAAAGGAATCTAAAGAAAGGCCAAACTCAAGGGCTTCGTTATTTTGGGCTAAGGAAATGACAGATTGGACACGGTGGAGGGAGGATAGGCGAGAGAGCACGACTGAAGAGGGGCGCCAGAGATGCTGCGAAGCAGAAAAATGAAGCGTCGAAAGCGATCTTTGCAGGATGCTAGCGCCTTTCGGGCGAAATCCATTTGCAGAAATGGAACCCATCTGTGAATGTGATCCAGGCGATCCTACAGTCGGCAAAGAATCGATCATCTGACTTCTGCCAGGGCTGTTATTTTAATCCTCCACACTGCCCCCCCCCTCCCCTCTCCTCGATGAATTACATTTTTGTAGCAATACTTGATCGTCGAATTACTGTGAGCTGCACACTCTCACAACAGTCACCTGAAGTATCACAGCCGAAAAAGGCTTTTTTCATCAGTCACAACACCATAATTACCATAATTACCGGACAAGAGCTTCTTCAGTGCTAAGCAATTTTATGCAATTCTGTTTAGGAGCATCACCCTCGGGTCATAGTGGCGGAGGATAGGGTTCCGTGTTGACAGCTCTCTCAGAAAGACAAGAACTCTACCTCCTTGATGTTGGCCTATGATATAGTTTAGGTCTGCACCCTATTCCACGAGATCGGTCAGGAAAACTGTACTATTCCAACACTTCGATATCAATTCCGATCAGTGAATGTTGAGGTGACATCTGTTGCTCAATGCTTTTGAAGAATGAAGTCACACTAGAAAGTACTCGACCATTTCAGTGGAATTACTTTTGTGAAAGCGCAAAGACCATAAAGAATTCGATTTCGATGCAAATGATTGGCGTGCTAATCGGGTCAGCATTGTTCGGTCAAATTAGCGACTCATTTGGTAGACGAAAGGTGAGTTCGTGAGAGCAAATTAATGTGACCACGTGACTTACCAACAGGAAAAGATTTTAGGGCATGTTAGTGACGATGACAGGGATGGCTATCGGATGGATAGTGGTTGCAAGGTCCTCCAGCCTTACCTTTTTCACGGTCAGCCGTACTGCTGTAGGGTTCTTCACCGGCGGAAGCATTTCGTGAGTATGAACCTGGAGATCGCTTCCAATGCAATGTTTGTTCTCGTTTAGAGTGTTGAATGTATTCATCATGGAGAACATTCCTAAAAGACATCGAATGTGGATCAACATGGCGATCACCTGGTCTCCTAACATGCTACCATTTGCGGCTATGGCATGGATGACCGGAGAATGGCGCTCATTAGCCCTAGTCAATGCTATCGTTTGTGTACCTGGTCTCGTGTTTTGCTTGTGGGTATTAGACATTAACAACTACTCTGGTGGCCATACCAGAGATTTCTTTTCAGCCTGTGCATCCATGAATCACCACGATGGTTGATTCAGAGAGGAAAGGTCGTCCAGGCCCAGGAAATAATGCGGCGTGAATTTGGCATTTCAAAGGAAGGACTAGTCCACGAAAACCTGCATGATGTTGTAAGAGGGGAGTACGAGGTGAGGTTATACTATGTATGGGATGAAAAGGGTAGCAATAGTTGTCACTACAAATATATTTCCCCAGACGAGCGGCGCTGGCGCAGTGCCTAGTGACGCTGTCTGTAGGTTCGTAGATCAAGACGTATCCAACTCAGCTGAACTTTGTTTTACTTTGGTCCTGCCAGCTCATACGAGAATTGTCTTGAATGTCACTACACTACGTATAGTGTCGAATAACTGCCACATGTACAGGGGACAAAAAAAAGTCACTTTGCCCATGGCGCATATCATCAAACTTTTCGTCGCAAAGGATGCCGCTGTTATTGGGAGTTATACGGCGAATTATTCCTTAGATGTCCCCCATAAGCAGAATCAGGCCCACCTTCGCTGCTTTCACCGTCTCCAGAATATGACGTCATCTGTCATCACCGTCGAGCTCAAGGAGGCCTACCATAATCGCTCCATTCTGAAGCTGCTACATAATTTCTTCAATCGGATAACTGGTGAATGGCTTCTTAGAGACACTAGCTCTGACTATGCAAGATGGCTTTTAACCAGAAGGCACAACCCAGGCAGAGGTCGTGTGAAGATCAGATCTTCGGTCAGAAGTATAGAACCCTAGGGGACAATCACAAATGTGGCGTTCACGTGCACGGAATTCGACCGACAAGAACGCTTTGGGCTTGCAAAGTAAGCTGCTCGAGCTGCAGCGAACGAGCTCTCTTATCAGGCCGTTGTCTGGTGCTCTCTCATCTGATGCGCTCTCTCGCCCCATACTCTCCTCTTCGCGCTTAGTCTCTCGTTCCTTTAGCACAGCCAATTAGGAAGGTGAGTGAGCCCTCAACCTGAGCGTTTTCGACGGATTCTTTTCCTTTTTTCTTCACTGCCGGCCCACTTGGCACCGATACATTCACATTCGTGTGCAAGAGCCACACCAGTGCGATCCTGGGGCATGCCTTTAATCCAGCGTGTCTAGAGGTCGTAGTGGTTCTAAATGGTGTCTCGTACGACCATCGTTTGAGCTCGACTTGTGAACCATTGTTTCGCGTGGAAAATCTTTTTAAGGGGGGGGTGTCTGTTCGGTGTAAAGCCTATTTTAATTTTTTATCTAGACTATGGAATTCGCTTCAATATGCTATTTGGAGCTCAAATTCTGCTAGTTTTGGTAAAATCTGTGTAATTTAATTCTGTTTTTGAACGTGGACGGTAAAGTGATTCTTTTTGGCCCCCCTCCTCCCCGTAACCCCTCCCCTGTATGCCTTGGGATTATGGTGAAGAAATGAGTGCGCGGCGCACTCCAAAGCGAATGACAACACAAACAGGCCATCCTTCAAGAGTCGGATTTAAACGCAATTTCATCCCAGCAGTGTTTATTTTTGTTTAGATCGTAGGAAAATAGCTATGAAGTTTTATGAAAAAGCCCGGATAACAAAGTTGCGAAACTCGACCCCATTTCGCGGGTTCCATTTATGGTGGTCCAAAGACCGTAGTTTTTCAAGTTCGTATCTATTCAAGGAAATATTTTGTATTTCCACCGTGAATACACCCGCAGAAGACTAGCCATAGAAGCTGACCACAGGCGTAGATTCGCTTATTCACCCGAGTCATTTTTCTTGTATACAATCCATTATAGCTGATGCTTCGTGCTGACTCCCAAAAGCGTCGCTATTCATTCTATCATCTATTTTGCTCTCCGAAGCTTGCCATCACCACCATAGTTCTGGCGTTCAGCTAGTGAGTTTTTCCTTTCAAAGTGTACTGTGAACTTTCCGATGTCCGTGCTGGTTACACGGCAAGAATTTGTGTTCGTTTCAAGGTAAGGGTGCAGTGTACCACATAAATTGAGAATTTTTTTCTAATGAAGGATCTTCAATCTTCGACTTTTCGCAGCTTGATTGAACATTGAAAAAAGAAACTAACAGCCCGTCTCAATCGAATACATTATGGTAACACAGTCACCTGAGGCGAGTGGGTGATCGAATGGGAACAGTACATTGGCAAGAGGCACCGCCACGTTGTGTGAAATGATGCTTCGTTGGGCCTCGCACCACCCGACGTACAACTTTTCGTTCGAACCTCTGGCTGATTAATCTACCAAAAGCGGTGGAGAGCTTGGTCGCCCCGATCGGCATTCAATCAGGACTTTGACTCTCGAATTGAGACTTCATTGGTCATAGGGCTATTTAGCCGGGCATTTCATTCTGGAACTATGCATATTATAAGTGAAGCAATAGCCATTACATCGCCTTCACCTTTCCATGCGTTGTTCCTGCCCTCATGCTCAACCGAACGACTTAATCAATAGAATAGTGAGAGGACGCGAAAAACCAGATTGCCAGCCGCGAAGTCCCGGATTATGCCTTTAATTCGCCACACGGTTTAATTGGGGGTTTGAACTATTAGGCCGAAGATTAATTACTAATCAGGACTTCTTCGTTTTCTCATAGCCCTCAGATACAGGAAGGGGTTTGAAGTATACCGGAAATTCTCGTGGACACTTGAATTTTTAGAGGTTTAGCCCTCCTTCCCTTAAAAACGCGAATTCCACGTCCAGTTTTGGAATTCTCTTGAAAAAATCCACAGTATTGAACCTAGAACTGCATTTATATTTGGTGTGCTGTTAAAGTCGAAAATTCTACAGAAAAATCGCTTTAAAGGACAATTTTGCCTTGTGAGCAGAGTTGGGCGCGCCAAAAACAGGCGTGGTCCCACGAGCAAGCTACGTGCAAATCCGCATTGTCGTCAAAGGGTCCTATCGCGCTGCGTGCTGTCTGTCTTTTGCTGTGAGTTTCTTTCTTCTTCGATGAGTTTAATTGAGGAAATATTGAGTAATGTACGGTTGAAACTTGACCGACGCTGGAGACGTCATTGAACTTGCTAGGAGAATGAGAAGGCGAATCTCCTCCTTCAGAGTATGATTGAGATCTGAAAAGGTGCGAAGATGAACAGTATTCCACTCATCGGACATCGGTTCATGATAGGAGGTTCGCAAAACTACTTTCCACTTTGAAGTAATAGCATCAGTGCTTGAGTACAAAACATTCATGCTGATATACGTGAAATCATTCATATATTTCTACGCTAGCTCTGGGAGCGGGCGAGCTGAGATATTACTCTGAGGGTTAAAATAATGAGCTATGTTTTGTGAAATTGTAGTTCGTAGGGGCACCATTTTTGATTGTCCATTTCCCGATAAATTCGAGCAAACGTGGTAAATAAGCTCGGCAGTTTTTTAGAAACTATAGAAACGTACCGAATGAATAGGCAAAAATGACGAGGGCCAGGGAAACAACGATAGATCACCAGACTAGAGGGGATGCACAATACTTGTCGGCGATTACGTCGCATTTCAAATCGCTAGCCCAATGTGTCAAATTGAATGTCCGATACTGAATGGTTGAAAGATGTGTGATGGGTTGTTGAGACGGAATTCCAAGCTGACGGTAACAGAAACACAACTTTCATAATTAATTGGCGTCTCCCTGGCTTGGCAAATAGTACACGCAAAAACTAGCGCATTCAGTCATTGCGGTTTGTTTAGTATACAATTACATAGTTTCGGATACCCGACAAGAAACCATTAGCAAGGGTCAGCGTGGCGTTGAGGAATCCTGCGACGCCGTCACACGGGTCGTATTGCCCGCTGCGGAGGAAGGATCGGGCCGGATTGACGCATTATGTTACTATTAATGTTTTAGTTTATTTCAATGGTTCTTCACAAGCTGAAGAATCCGAAATTCGTACGCTTTCCAAGAGATATTTTATCTTTCAAATGAGTCCTCGAATCTGAAGGGATGTGAAGCACACGGCGCATCCCAGAGTGGGCCCAGTTGGTTGCGCGCGCTTCAACTACGGCTCTCTGGAGAAAGGAATCTCAATTCAGGAAAAATCAAGAGGATTCTGAAAGGGTTCATGTGAAATTACAGGGAGGAGTACACTATTCAACAAGAAATGCAGCCTTCAGCGTCAAATTCACAAGCATGTAACCTTAAAGTTGAGACACGCTAAACAATTTTACACTTTTGGAAAGAGAGAAAAGCACGAATATCTTCGATAATGTATACTTTTAGTAGTTAATTGCCAATGAAAGTACAGTGAGTCGTTGAAATAGCTGCATTGCAGTAAGAAAGTACTTTCGGCGGTACTCGGGCAAAACCTAAGTAGCCATTTTTTGAACAATGGAACGTAGTTAGTAATCGATTGAATTAGAGCAATCTTCTAGTTATGATGAATATTAACTTCAGATTGATGAGTTCAAATGGAGTTATGGTGGGGGGGGGGGGTGGATTGCGGGCGGGACTTTGGGAAAGCGTAAAAATTCGCACTCATACGAATTTCCTCGTGGTTTAATTTTGCAAATTCTCAAGTGGGACATTGTTAAATAACGGGAGTTTTTAGCGAGTTCAGTACTTTTGATAGAGAAAATCTTCTAGTTTTGTCTGACGTATTAACTTTTGGAATTTGACGAAAATGAAGCAAGTTATGGCTTCGGAAAGTGTAAAAACTCGTGCTCGTCATGAATTTTCCTCGTTAATTGATCTAAATTTGTTATTTCTTATAAATTTTTGTAATTTCAATACTGATTAGAAAGAGCTCTTCACAAAACTCCCAAATCTGCTTTCAGATTGAAAATTCGTCATATTTGAAGAAAGTTATAATCATTTGAATATTTGTTCAAATTTCAATAGTACATAAGCTGCTCCACGGTCAACGCCAAAGGATCAGTCAACACACAGCTGGTTAAGCGTGGTGATTTCAGTCTTCATATTACTTGCAAATACACCGTGCACCGATGGAAGTAACCAAGTGGGAGCGATTCTCGCTAGAGCATCCTCAGTTATCAAATGAAACAGCAATTTTTGCTGTCACGAGAATTCTTGACGTAGTTTTTCACTGATATGATAAGCGTAGTGCTCGAAGACGTAATGCATTCCAGAAAGCTGAGAAGCCGTGCAATTATTAGGTAGGGAGACGAAATAATACTTATTTTCATGAATAGTGGCAGCAGAATTTTACCTCATCAGGCCGGTATAGACTGAGTTTAAGTAGAATCGTACGCTCAATTTTCCTATTGAACAAAATCCCGTAGTTGACAATAGAGGTGGAAAAACTGCAAGAAAAATTGTTTCAATGCAAAAATTATGGCAGAGGTCTTTCCTAACAACTCCTCCGTCTATCTGGCAATTCTTTGGAATCGTACAATTTACATGCTATCAATTAAGGGAGGAGGTGCTCAACGTGAGCCGATCCTGTTCGTAATGTGCCGTATTTCCGACTTCTATTCAAAAGCTTGGGAGAATTTCATTGCCATTTTGCTGATACCATGAGCTACGAAGGTTACCTGGTGTTGGAGATCTTTTCTTTCCAATGACCGTATATCAATTAAAAAAACATGGAAACATGGTTGAGCTTGGGTTGGAACTGACCCTGGGAGAGAATCCCGAGCGACAATTACTGTAAAAGCAGCGTTTGGTCACTCCACCTCAGAACCCTATTTTTGCTTCTCTCGACTATCAGTGTCGCACATTGCTGAGAGATGAAGAGCCCTTGCCGGTCCGTTTACAGTGGTCGACGGGTAACGTCTAGCTGTGCAAGATATGTGGCTTGAACCAAGCTTTTTTGGGTTTGATTTTTAACACTGGATTTTTTTTTGCTAGCGGGAACGACGAGGCGTGGCTGGTCATGAACAAAAGAAAAAGTGCCGCTGGAAATGCTCAAATTGAAGGGCTTATTCATGTTTCTTTGTATGTTTAGCTGTGTTAATACAATGATGTCCGAGAGCAGGAGGAGAAGGGGATAGACGAGAGAGCACAACGGATGAGGGGGTGCGAACACTCGCATGTGTTCGCACCCCCTCATCCGTTGTGAGCGGAAACGCGGCAAGACCTTAGCACCTTATACTATCAAACCTAAATAACTGGAGTTCGGCTACTGGGAAGCTTCTACAAACCGCTTACAGGATGGTCATAGCTCCATCGGAACTTGTGAGGTATGCCTTTCGCCCTATTGAATATGCATTTATGCCAGCGAAGTTCGACCCTTATCAAGGCAAGTCCCGCGATTGGGCTCCTTGCAGCGTCGCACCCCCCCCCGCCCGCCCCCCCCCCACCCGCCCCCCCCCCCCCCCCCCGGTCGCGATTGGGAGATAAGGATAAAGCATTTGCCGTTGATCAATCCCTTTTTGGGATGCGGCACGCATTCTACTTCCATTTGTACATTCGTAGTGGCGTTTGAATGCGATGTGGCCTATACAATGACTTGCGGGGGCCAGCCGATGTTCAAGTCAGTGTTTTTATCCTCCCAGACAAGTCTGGTACCAATTAACCGACCCCGGAGGGATGGAAGGCTTGGTTGGCCCGGGCGACTCACGACCAGGGCAACCCTACGTTGTTACGAGTAACAACGGGGGGTCGTACTCAGTTGAGCTTGGAGGGGGGGTCGTACCCTCTCGGTGGCCGACAGTGGGATTCTTGGTAATATCGGATAATAGCCAGCACGTTACGTTTTCGTAAGATGACTGGTACTAGAGCATCTATAAACCACGCTTCCCTCTAAATGAGCTTTCAAATGAATCAGCGAATTAGAAGGGCGCCCGAGGCGTGGCGCGCACCAAGGCAAGGGATGTAGTGCAAGCGCATGCTCGGAGCTTTCTAGCACATCCTAAATTAAACATAAAATTGGTCTTCCAAGAAGTTACGGGCAGTGAAACCTAAGAAAACTCGCGTTTTCGAGAAAATGGCTTGAAGAATACCCCTCAAAATAAAAAGTAACAACGGGACTAATTTTTGAACTGCTGATCTTTCAGAAACGCTTGGGTGCTCGTTAGAAAGCTTGAAACCTGTAGTTTATTACACGTGTTCAGCTTCCCAAATGAATGACTTTGAAGGAAGTTATGATCGTTTGAAGGTAAAAAAGTCGCGGTTCCAAAAAAATAGTAACGCAAACCCCCAAAAAAGTAACAACGGGACTAATTTTTGAACTACTGATCTTTCAGGAACGCTTGGGTGCTCGTTAGAAAGCTTGAATCCTGTAGTTTATTATACGTGTTCAGCTTCCCAAATGAATGACTTTGAAGGAAGTTATGATCATTTGAAGGTCAAAAAGTCGCTTTGCACAGAAAAAAGTAACAACGTACTAAATTTTTATTAAATTAACTTTCGAAGAATTTTTACCCATGGTTGGAGAGAGAATAATTTGAATTTTCCAAATCAAATCACTTCGGCGCAGAAGCTCGAATATGAAGGAAGTTATAGCCTTAGAAAGAGGGGTGTAAAAATTGTGTTGCAATTGAAGAACGTGAAGGATTTCAGTATTTCAATTGGAGCGATAATTTTTTCTGACTTCTCATAAGTTTTTATCAGGTAATACTGTCAATTATTCGGGTCACTGGTTCAGTTTATTTCATCTCCTAGTTTGGTAACCCTTTGGAGTACACGGATATCTTTGAATGCATCTCATTTTTTCGTGTTTGGAAGCAGCGATGAATATCTGTCGTGGATTTTGCTAAAGTTTCATCTTTGATGACTTACGTAGAAATAAATATTGATGGTAAACACTGTCTCTACACAAGTGTCACATACAAGGGGGGTCGTATCAAATCACCCATGAAGGGGGGGGGGTCGTAAAAAATGTCCAAAGAGTAACAACGATAGGGTTGACCCTGCCTCAAACCCC
>MU871136.1:19585-31773 GCA_036418205.1 Ostertagia ostertagi
AAGAGTAGAAATCAGTAGAGGTAGAGTGGTTAGCGATGCATGTAGTGGGTATCGAAGTTACTGAGAAGAATTGCACAAGTGGTAGAATTTGAATGATCCTCATGCCTCCGCTGGTACGGTCATGTCCAACGAAGACCCCCTGATGCTGTGTCCAAGTCGGCAGACAACATAGTGTTCGTCGGTACACGTCCAAGAGGCCGACCCAGAAAGCGATGGCTAGACAACCTGAAATACGACATGAATGCTGCGGACCTGTCTGCAGCCGATGCATGGAACCGGGATCGCTGGAAAACATTGGTGGAAAAAGCGTACCCGACAAGAGTTGGACAACAACGCTAAGAAGAAGAAGAAGAAGAAGAATTGCAAAATTGGCAGAATTTTAATGATCCCTGTTAACTGAGTAATTGAAGAAAGATGACCACATAAAGTCACTGTCCCTCATCTCAAAACTAGTGCGTAGACCATGGCGACGTTCGAGGACGAGTGCAGACCACTTCTTGTTTCCACCTAACCCCGTAGTTTCACTTGGGACAAAACTGATGTAGAACGTCTCTCAGACGGTGAGATGCAAACAGTTTCCGTCGTCGTTGTACGACCGTCTGTGAGATCGATGTAGACGACGAAAAAAATATTAAAGAAAAAGCATTCGGTATTTTATCAATCCTCTTTGGGATGGGTCGCGTATTTCACTCCAATTCAGAATCGTACAGGCATTTTGAATGCGATGTGGCCTATACAATGACTTGCGGGGCCAGCCGATGTACAAGTCAGTGTTTTTATCCTCCCAGACAAGTCTGGTACCAATTAACCGACTCCCGGAGGGATGGAAGGCTTGGTTGGCCAGGACGTCGCGATATCCAGGCTCCAGTTACAATACGCACGGTCCCAGGACCGTGCGCATTGTTACTGTCGCCACTTGCCACTACGCGGCTTTCGCGTGATAAACGCTGTGCTACCAGTACTGCCAATATTTCATCACTACCAATATATGTTTGTTTGAGGTTCCAAAAAAGGACAGAAATAATTCCGAAACATGCAAAAACTGATGGATCTCTGGATTATAAAAAAAGTATCAATCCGCTCCGTCCTCACGAACTCCCCCCCCCCCTTCCTGTTAGCACACTGTTTGGTGGGTAACCGACAGGAGGCCCGTCGCGCGGCAAGAAGGCAGAGTCAGCGGACGAGTCGCAGCGCGTACTGTAGTGATTTCGCGTCAAGTTAAATAGAATGTCCATTGTACGTCCTACATCGCACATCACGCGCTGCGACTCGTCCGCCGACTCTGCCTTCTTGCCGCGCGACGGGCCTCCTGTCGGGTACCCTGTTTGGTGGCCACTGAATGATTAGAGTTGGGCTTTTGGCTTTATGCAAACGCCTACAAAACGTCTGCATTTTTTCTACCAGTATATTCTCCTCAGCTGAGTTGAGACGTGAGATGTGACATGAGTTACATACATTATACAATTTGCCTAAAAGTCATCACGAATCTTTGAGCGAAATGGTCACGATAATATGACCCACTGTTAACGCAGTGTCGCATCCTGCAACACGACATGAAGTTCGTCAACCAATACCGGACATTCATATTTTAGTGGGCACTTTAGAAAGCGACCTAAAAAAAGAATAGCAGCCCTTCTTAACCGTTGAGCTAGAGCTTCAAAGAAATACAACTAATTTGCTGGCAAAAAATAGACAAATTTAAGTCACAAATTAAATTCTATTCAATAGAATTTTGGCGTGCTAGAAAGACCGCTTATATTTTGTTTGGTTTCAAGTTAGTTATGAATCCATCGATAATTATCCAATAAACATACGATTTTAGATGGATCTCTGGATTGCGCTACCGTACTGCATCATGAGCGTCTTATGCCTTATTGACACGCTAGCATTCGAATGTCTACTGCCCGAAACCAAAGGAAAACATCTTGTCGAGCACATGCCTGGACGTGAAGAACGGCTGCTGCGAGGTACGCTTGAGAACCAAAGTCAGGTTGGACGTGGGCGGAGGAACCAAAGCAGCCACTCACTGAGCAACGGGGCGCTTGTCATCAGGGGCCGTATGCTATGCTTCCCCGAAGCTAAGTGATCCAAAGTTTCCTTTAAATTTTTTTTTGAACGATATAGTTTCTTCATTTTCAATGCATGTTTACTTTAACCTACATACATACATTAAATGTAGGTCCTTTATCAGGGCAATCCCAGTTGGGAAGACAGAGAAATTTAAAGGATTTTCGTCCCCAACCCCTTCGGGGAGATAGCATACGGCCCCAGGGGCCATATCCTATCCCTAACCCAGGCTAGTTGAACAAAACAGCCGTTTGAATTTTTGAATTTACGATGTTTATTTCTTTATTTATTAATTTATTTATTTATTTGGACGCAGGGTACCTGCGTGGGAACATATTTGTTATTTGAACTATTTGTTTTCAAAGACACACTTCCTTTACTTTCCGCACTTGTTCGCTTTAACAACATATATACATTACAAACGCGCAATTCCTCGGCGATTTTTGTTGGAAGACAAAAATTTTCGAAGTGATTTTTTTGTTCTCCTAGTCCTGAGGAAGGATAGGATTCTGCCTCTGTAGCACGCGCTCCCCAACGGACGAGTCGCTCGAAATCCACCCCGGCTTACTCCGCCCATGTCTGCATGCGGTTTTACTGATTTCTGCATTTCTGACTCACTTCTGAAGCACAATCAACATTTTACTTCCAGGACGAAAATCTCGTCAAGCAAAGGAAAGGACGGAAGGACTAGTAGCCTCATTAAACAAGGATCTACCGGTATGAGACAGCATTGGATCACAAGTTTTGTCGAAATGGTACAGAATAAACAAGTATCTCAGATTTATTACGTATTAAAATAACATCTTCAACTTTCCATTAAAAAATCCAGAACGTTGTTCTTCGCAACGATCGACTTTGGAAAAGAAAGTAGAAATCACATACAGCGATGCACATATCATTCAGGACTAAAAGGGATCGATCCACTAGAAAACTCTACGTGTAATTACAGCAAATGATGAAAACACGAAAAAAATATATATGAATACGAAGAAAAAAGGCAGCGGACTCATATCTGAAGAGAGGTGCGAGGCAACAAAACAATATCAGTTTCAAACATCCATGAGACGCGGGCCTATCCGAAAAGAGGAAAAAGCAGCAAATTTAGTCAATTAAAAACTCAAAAAACCAAACGAAACATGAAAACAAGCAGAAGCAAAATATAAGCGTTTGACGATGTTCGTCAAATGAAAGCGTGCGTTAACAAATAGAAACACCTAGGGTACAAAAATATCGTCCTAACATTCTGAACTAATCGAACATGAAGGTTGATTTTTTTGTTATTCCACACATTCATAAGAGAACTCAAACAACAAGCGATGAGTTACCAACAAAAATAAGAAAATAATGAAAGAGCTAGTAGTATTAGAATCTGAGTGCTAGTAAAGAACACAACGCTTCATCGATCGAAAGATGGGGTAGAACCTGTGTAAAGTCAATTCTTCTTAAAGTGTATGTACGTACACAGCCACGACGTGAAATATCGGCGCTCTGTACTCTAAATATCCACCGAGGCAGGTGCTAGAAAAAAAGAATAGCGAAAAAGAATGATGAATGAAAAGAGAAGAGAAAGCAGTGCGATTACGAGAACACACACACACACGTTGATCACATCTGAGGAGGAAGAGGAGGATAAGACTCATCAAATAGGCATTTGGGCTCAACTCGAACGGCGGCGTCTATCACAGATGTGGAGAATCAATATTATGCATGACATACATGGATAGTGAATTGGGTAGCATATATCCTCTTGCTTTGCTCGTCACGAATGACGAAGAATATCAGGCATATATATAATTCGAAGAGATCGTAACAACGAAAGACGACGTTCTGGGCAGTGATAATGCGGTACTCTAATGGGCAACGACTCTCAGAACATTACCCCAATCACAACATATTAGGTGTGTCTGAGCCGGTCGGCGTGGCCGAGTCATAGACGGTGTCGTTGTCACGTACTTCCGTTTGCAGACGGCACTGATGCTCCAGCGTGCCAGCTCCACAATCACAGAAGAATCTGCAATAGAGATTTGATGGGTCGCATCTTTGTTTTCTCAATGGTTCTCTTTTACAATTAAAGTGCAGATTACACCACACGCTTTCATCTCATACATACCCCTTGTATTATGCAGTTATGACACTATAGACTCCTCACTACAAGTAGAAACGGTCTCCAAGTGAATCTTATACTAGTAGCTTAAGGTGATAGCTGATAGTTGATAAATGATAGTTGTAATCAGTGACAATTGATAGAATACAACTGCAACAGGCTAATCATTTCATTGGCAGAAAACTATTAGATTTTGTGGAGGCCGCCGTCACTTGTGTTGTAAGTTACATTGAATAAATAAATATTAAATATTAAATATTACGTTGATCATAATTTTGCAGCTCGAATGTTGAGTAAATACGTATCGATCATACGATCGTACGACCGCTTAGTCGATACGTATCTGCTGCAAAAAAACGCAGAATCGCTGGATAACGCAAAGTATGATTCGATCCAAACCCAACTTGCCTAATCTCATTATTCCAACCCTCTGCCCTCTATACCAGGTCGACGGACTACATTGAACTCGGTCCTTTAAGCTGCCTCACTCGACGCTTTCGTCTGCGCTCTCTCACCTTATCAGCGGCTCATGACCACTGTGATCTCACACATTCAAACTTTTGCCACACTGTAGTTGGCTCACCCACCTCGGAAGTCCCTCCCTCCTTACAAAGGCTTAGTCCTAGGGCTCTCACCTCCTCCTTGGGATTTGGAGCCGAGCCAGGCGCCGTTCTCTAATCGTCTGTGCTCTCCGCCATTCGTGGCAGGACCATAGAAAAAAGTTCAAGTAGTCTGTTAACCCTATATTCCCTATTTTTGCAGCACGGCATACATTTATCTGTAATTACCCTATATGTCAGACGGTCATTACTGTAGAAAATTCGTGTATCACTGACCCACTTCAAAGATGCACTCATGACAGCAGAATAAGAGCAGCGATGTCCATAAGTGGAACTGTAGTAGGTGAATGAGCAGCGTACTAAGGGAAAAAACCCAAGAGACCGATGAAACCCTATCAATGAGGCGAAACATTTTGGAAAATTAATGTTAGCCTTGTACAAAAAAAACTTGTCGCTAGTAAGACTGGCGAAGACGCAAAGCAGCCGAGAGGTCACAGATAGGAATTTATGTGAGATCGTGAGGAAGCCGTCCTTACATATATTTCAAAGCAGAGTCGCTTCTGACGGTTAGCCACTTGAGCAGCATCAGCTCATTGCCACGCGCCTTTGAGCAATGAAGTGGTCATAACTTCTACATTTTTTCGACCAGTCTATCTTGGTAGATTCCTCAAGTTAACTCGAGGAATCTATTTCAATAAGTTGCCTCGAACAACTTTCGAATATGCTTCCATAAGTGTTGTATACCAAACCCAGCAAAAATGATCTATTGCTTTTTGCTTGAGCTCAATTGTTTCATTGCTGCGCGCGCACAAATTGCTCGGCGCGTAAGCAGTAACGGTGTTGCAACCCGTTGATATGAAACCATCATAACAAACACGCTCACATGGAATAATGCGGCCGATCGTAATGTACGTATTTACCTATTATATTATACATTTTTACTTTTTACATTTTTATCGATCCTCATTTATGCCATTATTTTTTTCCATTAACAATAAATATGCTCTGCATGCATGACAATGTATAGGGACACGTTTCAAAATCAAAAAGCCAAAAAGATAATTTTTCGCGTAGCCACCGTGCGGTATCGAAGTGAATCATGAAAGCGTTAAACAATAGAGATACTTCGCAGAGTATACAGGAAAACACACGTATTTGAACTCACCGATCATGTCGCACGAATTCGACAGTGTGGCCTCGATGACAGTTTTTGATGCAGTTGATGCAGATCGCATTGCGATCAGTAGTATTACAACTGACACACCTTAAACATGAAAATATATGCGGATCCCCTTGGAAAAATATCCAGGGGATCAAAGATAAAAAAAAACTAACCGGTAGAAATCGTGCATCGGGAACGACGTACAGCTGCTGATCTTGAAAAGACATTGGCCTCGTCCGACAGCTCTCTCCACCGCGTTATGATTGTCGTAGATTTTGTTGTCGCGTAACACCGGTTTCACATCCGTAGCAAGACACAGACCTACAAAAATGAAGATGAATTTGAATCAACACAAATGAAATCACTGAAATGGTTCAACAAAGGATTAATTCGTCGGTAACTACCTCCGAACTTATTGTGGAAAAGTTGATTTGCTTCCAACGTTGCAGAAGCACCATTTGTAATTTCTACTCCAGCAGCTTTCCCCTCGAAAATACGATTTCGACGAAGTGTTGGATTAGATTCAGTTGATATTAGCACTCCTGCCTGCGCATTGCGATAAATATCATTGTCTTCAAGGAGGCCTGAATAGCAACTTTTAAGAAATAACAAATAACTCAGTGAGAAAGATCTACCAAAGAATTGCAACGGGAATAAGCAGAAGAATTATTCACCCCTTCCATTATTGAATATACACACTCCACCATCACGTCCGTCATAAATCTTGTTTCTGCGAAGTGTTGGATGACTGTCTGTCTTAATCCAGACGCCCGCCATTGCATTATCAAAAATTTCGTTGTCTAGAAAAAAAAGGATGTAAAATATAATATGAGCGCAGTTGTACAATAACGAATAGGAGGAAACATACCTTCCAACATCCCTAATCCACCGTTGTAGACCAAAACGCCGCCATTTTGACCACCCCAAATACGGTTTCTCGTAATCTTTGGATTTGAACCGGTTCTGAAATCATTACTGATTAAAATCACTACTGTTTGGAATTGGGACCACAACAAAAACCTCCAAACCACTCACCGAATTTGAACACCCGAATAAAGATGATTGAATATGTCATTCTCCTCCAAAAGGCCATGCCCGTTATCGTAGAAATAAACGCCAACCTAAATATAACGCAAAATATGAACTACGAATAAAAATAAGGCTTCGTAGGTCACACCTGTTTTCCGGAATGGATTCTGTTCTTCCTCAAAATAGGTGAAGAACCAGTCGTAACCCAAATGCCGGCGAGGGTATTACCATAAACCTCATTCTCCTCAATGAGGCCTTTCCCTTTTTCGTGCTATAAAATTTAAACTATTAATCGATTCAGTGAATCCTACAATTATTGCAAAAGTAACAGCGAGTAGAGCGACCCTACCACATAAATTCCACCATGTAGTCCATCATGAATTTTATTTAGTCGAACAATTGGATCGCTGCAAGTTCGGATTTGAATACCAGCCAGTGCATTCCCGTAAATGTTGTTGTGCTCGATGAGACCTCGTCCTGCACAAAAAAAAACCGTGAGCTCTAGTAATAGAACAAGCGGAATCGCGAGTGAGTATTGACTGAACATACCATCGCCGAAGATATACACGCCTCCTTGTTGCCCTGCATAAATTTCGTTCTTTCGGATGGTCGGATCCGAACTGCCTGTGATCCAGATGCCAGCAAATGCATTTGAATAGATACGATTTTCCATGAACCTGCCACGACCTTTAACAAAATATAAATTAAAGCAAATTTATCGTCTAAGCCTCAATCTCAGTTAAAATTATGCCATTTGAGTCCAGCTCAACACTGCTCTATCTTACTACTCCTCATGCCTTTTCATAAGATTTCTTACGATCAATAGGTCTGTGACCGAACTCATTACATCCCCCTCTCACCTCTACTTCGCCCTTAGACTGAGGAGGAAATGCGCGCTGCTGATGCTATATTTAGAGCATCTTCCTGTTCACAAGTTAAGGACCCAGATTAGCGAGCAGATAATAAATAGTACAGTAATAGATGAAGAACTTGAGAGAAGGAACGACAAAAAGAGCATCTCATACTTGCTCTTCATACGCAACTATCCAGGTTCGCTGAATTCAAAAGCGAATAATGATTTGATACAATTTGATCGATTCCAAATGGATGAAAAGTTTAATTGGTCTGAAAGGGCTTCAGTGCATTTGTTCAACGGATGCATGTCCCTGCCAAATCCCAGCTCCTATTCTAGAAATCTATACAGTCGACAACCGCAACAAGCTCAAACGTAAACGTATAACAGATTTGTGTGAAGGCAACTCATTCGACGAGATTAAATTGCGAATAACTTGTGAACAAGGAATTGCTGAGTACGACTTTAAATACGTTATAGTATACCTTTTTCATGTATGTAGATACCACCAGTTAGACCATGATGAACTTCGCAATGAACCACGGTAGGGTTTGCGTTGTTCTTGACTTCTATACCGGAGATACGATTCGAATGAATATTGCATTTCTCAAAGTAGCCCATGCCATATCTGAAAGTAAGCTTTATGTATTTCAAGTTCTAATTAACTACTATGTAACGTCTGACTGACTCGAATGTGAACACTCCAACATCCTTTCCATGATGAATATGACACCTTCTGAAGAATGGATTGGCCTGATTCTTTACCCAAACCCCTGCCAAGGAATTCCTAGCAATCTCACAATCCTCGAATTGACCCTTAAATCGTTGGAATAACTTTATAGAAAAGAGTCGATAAATGATGATAGTCACAAACCTGAGCCCCGTCCGTTATATAGATGCCAACGTTCTCACAATCGGTGATCGTGCAGTGCCTCACCTGAACTAATGTAGTTTTTCATTGAATTCGAGAGGTAGTAGAAAAACATTAGAGAAAAAGAGAAACCGAGTTCACCTTCGGATTGGCTGCCGTTCTTTTCACACATACAGCTGCTCCAACAGAGGATGTTGAATTTATGTGGCAACGATCAATCAATGGTGACGTTTCCTCCGTTACCTGAAAACATCGTTTTCATAAAGAATACGAGCGAAAAAATTGAATGACCTGTGCGCACAGCAAAACCATGCTGCACAATCACAGCTTCACTAATTATTTAGGCATAAATTTCCTGTCACTTTTTAAATACTTTTTCATTTATTTTGTTTCACACAGCGTTAAACAAGTCAACAAAATTTACACTCCAGCTGCCAACATACTGTCAAACATATTGCTATCTAATCAGCAAGAAACCTGTGGATGCCGCGCTGTGAGCTTATGAGGTGAAAAACTTGAAGATATCCTTCCGAGTAGGTTCGGATGATCAACACCCCTTTCAGTGATTCGATAGCAACAGATGCAGATGGCAGCCAGGCCTTTTAAGCAACCAGGCGGTCACAAGTCTGATGAGGAGTCGGACGCCTTCAGCTGGAATACTACTCATAATTCTTGGGACGCGCGTCGCCGAGGCAAAGCCATTTACCTTCATTAATGTTCAACCATGGCAGTGAAGTGCTTTGGCAAAAGCTCGTAGTGAATACAACATTGGTTGCAGAACTGGAATCGGCGCTGGACTCCTTGATTCTACGCTTCCGGTCCAGCGGTTTTTCTGCATGTGGTTTACATGAAAAATCCACTCTTTGTTCTATCAACAAAGTTGTCGGGTCAAACAAGAGACAGACGGAAATCGAAATGTTTAAGCAGGATTTCCTCGCCTTTAAAGGTAATGCTCAGTCCGATCACGAATTATTCTTTCGTCTAACCATCAGTTTCACTTTTTCGAAGCAATATTGGGGAATGGCTATTATGCCCTAATAATGCTGGGAAGCTCTACCAGTTCCCGCGCACTGCATCTGGAACTCCTTCCAAACAGCTTCAGAAACAATTCGTCATTCAATGTAACAGGCCGACAGATGTTTTGTTTCTGGACATCGGCAACTAAATGTTTGCCAGAAATATAGCCTGGAGGTCAACCGCACGCAGGTTTCTTGCCACAATGCTTCCACTAACGCGCTTCCACACCAGCCCTCAGAACGTTTTGCAATAAAAATCCCAAAGCAATCCTTAATACACAGACGGCTTAGATTTTGTTACATATTTTCATCAATAATCACACTTCACTAACAATTCCGAGAAAGGTACTGAGTAAGTACAAGTAAGTTTTCCGTATCCGATAATGCATAGGACAGTTTTGAAAAATGAAAATAGAGGTTTAAATCAACCGAAGTAAGTATCGTCCGAGTGAAAATGCGGGACTATGTGTTTCTCGCTGTCGTCAATGTGTTAGTTTTTACAAAATGGAGATGTAAATGTCCAAGGACCTTTATAAGACGGGTGTTATCACTACCATCACAAACTAGACTTTCATAACTCGAATATTCAAGCTTCCCAAAATTCACAAACCTGTAGCGCATAGTGTTGTTGATGAGGCACTGCAGGAGGTGCTTTGTCCGGATTGAATCGCAAGGTTATGTAGCCAATATAGGCACCAGTCGATCCCTCTACGAGAGTTACTGTTGTATCGTCTCGCTGTTCAATCACGACAGCTTTATTGATCGGACACTGGGAACCTGGAAATTGGACAATGAAAGTGCTTTTCTTAGCGAATATGTAGCAGACTTCTACTGAAAATAAAGAAATCCTAACCTCCGTCCGTATGTATCACCAGGCCAACCCCTAACAAAGGATCGATATCAATACCTCACTCGCTTTTGCTAGTATCCGTAATTCCACTATTTGTTACCGTATTTGTATCAGTTAGCTTATCACAAGTGCACGACGTTCACAGCTTAAACCAATACTGCCAATTTGAACATCGGTTAAAGATAACAATGTGACTTCTTGATATTAAGACTTGTTCTAAATCTGGATAAGCGCCAAACACTACAGCAATCGATGAAGCCCAATCGATAGCTCAATCTCCCGCTAACTCTTTTTCTGGGCGTCGTCTAGAGTACCAGCCAACCATTTCTAACACTTCCTTTCCCTAGCTCGCAGCTACCAAATAAGCATCACGGCTTTAATAAAATGTAACACTATTAAGTCAATTCACTGCCTCAGTTTGAAAAAGTCACGCTAACAAATTGTGGAAAAAAATCTGCGCTTGAGGTTTTCGAAACCACGCGCTCCGTCCTATCGAAAAACCAGGATTACTTAGCGGGTCACACCAAGGTCACACAGTTCCGAGACGATCCGAGTGCGAAGAAGGCCTTGACCTGATTTGAAGAACACATGTATATAGAATGGAAAATGCGAGGGTAGTGATGACCAATCTCTACTGAAAGGATTGCCTCAATGAAAGCCCAAATCACAAAGGGCTATTGGATCCTCCGCAAACGTTAATAAGTGATGCTAATCAATTTTTCTTGGTTCAAGAAAATGTGTTGATCAATTAATGTGAATGTCTGCTGAACAATCAATTCCGCAGCCATAGCTTCAGAAATTCCAGGAAAACTTCTCCGAGCAAGTCGAGCCAAATGAAGTTTGATAAGCTAGAGATTAAACTTCTGAACAACGGAGATCCATGTCCACATAGAGTGGGTGCAACTGGGATTTGGATCCATCGCTTGTTGCGACCAAATGATTCCCGAGAAGCGCTTAAAAGTTGCGATCAAAATCGCTGATTTTATCTCGTACACCAGCTCCCTGCGCACAAGAAGAACATGGACCGAGAGCGACAGTGGAAAGGCTGCGTCTAGATTCCATACCATCTTTTGCCAACATGGCTTCGTACAGAAATAGTGACCAGCCAGAAAAAGAGCTACTCAAAATAACGAAGCCATAATGGCGTAAGGAAAACCATACACAAAAAGCAGAGCATGGACTAAAAGGAGATTGGAAAAGGCAGCTTTCCTGATTTCGCCTACGTGAATTTTCGTTGAACAATCAATTCGATCGATTCTAGGCTCTAGCTTCGAGAGGTCCTCAAAAGAAACCTCCCAGTAAAGGACGAAGAACAGGGGTACCATTCTACTTCAGAAGCAGTACATTCGCCACATGAACGCTCAACTGGTAGATAGCTTAGTGGTCACAAAGCTAGCCACTGATCTCATCATGCCGCGTCGTATCTTCACAGACTTCACAATCAATTTCCTTTTACACTACAAATAAGCCCTTGATCTTTATAAATCACTTCCTACCAAATACCATGCAGAACCGTATAACGCTGACAATCCGCTTCCATTGGGCATTTCTATGAATGGATCTGCGTCAATAGATGCCCGCAACGCTGTTTCGGCTAATTCCAGCGGAAACGTGCGCAATAAGAGGCGACAGAAATAGAAGCGCGCAAACATTCGCGGTCCTCGAGCCGCCAAAAG
>MU871136.1:31873-44115 GCA_036418205.1 Ostertagia ostertagi
GATCGATTCTAGGCTCTAGCTTCGAGAGGTCCCCAAAAGAAACCTCCCAGTCACTAACGAATGGATGAATCCGCAAATTCCTCACGACCGAACTCTGTGAAGAATTTGAAACTTTCCACGAAAAATCTACACGATCTCCGAGTAAAAAGGAAGGACGAAGAACAGTGGTACCATTCTACTTCAGAAGCAGTACATTTGCCACATGAACGCTCAACTGGTAGATAGCTTAGTGGTCACAAAGCTAGCCACTGATCTCATCATGCCGCGTCGTATCTTCACAGACTTCACAATCAATTTCCTTTTACACTACAAATAAGCCCTTGATCTTTATAAATCACTTCCTACCAAATACCATGCAGAACCGTATAACGCTGACAATCCGCTTCCATTGGGCATTTCTATGAATGGATCTGCGTCAATAGATGCCCGCAACGCTGTTTCGGCTAATTCCAGCGGAAACGTGCGCAATAAGAGGCGACAGAAATAGAAGCGCGCAAACATTCGCGGTCCTCGAGCCGCCAAAATCGCAAGAATGACGGGAATGCTGTACGACAATAAATAGAATAGCTCCCATTCTCTAGCACAAAAAGGGTAAAAACAAATAGGCTGAACATAAACGCACTTGCACCAATGATCTGTACAGGGGTGCTGATCAGAATCGGCTCTGGGAAGTAATGGCCGGTATGTAGAAGAATCAACTTCTCACGTTCCGGTTCGGCATCGAGAAATCTACAACACTCGCATGGAAAATAGAACATTTCGACTGATTCATGGAAAGAACTTACTGAAGTGCTTGGGTTAGAGTTTCGAAGTGTGGAATGCTTCTCCCAATGTGGCCTTCGTAAATATGGGCGTATCGGGGCCGCACATGGATGGCATGCCGCTGAATATAGAATAATATGATTGAAAAAATATAAGAATGCTAGCAAATTTAACACTTACCAACTGTCGAAAGCTCTCCTTCCACGGGTTCAAGGTGCCTCGCCACTTGTGTGGTTCTCTCAATTCGAATTTTCCATGTGTAGGATGATACATAGGTATCGTGTATTCGAATGCGCCTTGGTATAATGTTTTCCTTAATACAGATCATATTAAAGAAAAATTAAGCATTTCGAAACAATAAAAACGCAAATCGCTCATGAAATTACCATAAATTAACATCATTGGATATCCGATAAAACCTTCCAGACACTCCTGCGCACCGAGCCAAGTCTGTTTCATACAAATTCGAAAAAACCTATAAGCAAAAATGTTTAAATGATTAAGTTCAAATGTATAATAGTATGGACCTGAAATCAAATCGCGAATACCTTAAGAACTATTTCATCGGGTAAGCGATCGACGTAGCACGAGCCATCAGATGGAGGTTCCAAATAGTCCGTAGTAATGCTACTACAATAAGCAATTTCAGAACGGCAGTATAACGCAGTCATGTTATTGAGGCCGTTAAACAATGAACTGACAATTGTCAAAGGACATTGTTCCATAAATGTAATAAAAAAGGATGCTGCAAGCCAAATAGTTCGAACATTATTTGACAGATATAAATATTCAGACTATGCAAGAACTCCATAGAATAACGAAAAAAATGTAGCAATTCAAGAGTTGTTCCTTACTTCTTTCGAGCTTCTCCGGGCGACTCAGGCTTGAACCTTTTACATGGTTGTACCGTCTGAAACAGAGAAGTCGCATAACAATGCTCATGTAAGGATCAATTTTTCTACCAGATTGGAGAAATTATCTAACAGACTCCCTCACCTTTTAAAAATATTGTATTTTAATAGATCCTAAGCAAATTGTGCGGTTGCGATTTACCTCTCCCCTATCAAAACAATACTGCACTCAGCAATCATCTTTCCTTCACGTTCATCGGGTGCCCGAGTGCGTACTCGAGGCCCTCGATGAGGATGACACTTCAAGGTCGAACGCCGAGGATCGATGATTGTTGGAAACTGATTGATGGTGTGGAACATAGTAACCATGGATCTCCCGAACTCTTGTTTCTTCCCAAAGGCTTATAAGATCACGCGAACCAATGAGTAGTGTAACGTATGTGGATGCCGTCCATACCAATAGAGAAGAAATTTATGGGCTCCCAACCGGTGAAAACAAGGCAGCTGTGAGATTTTGTGGAAGAAAAAAGTACTGCGAGTTTATGGATCAGTGCATCTAATCGGCAACCAAATCCGCTTGTGAAAACGACCAACGGGATGGAGTAGAACGAAAAAGACATCACAACAAAAGGGAAAAGAAATCAAACCTCGTCCGCGGTAGCCGCTAAGCTACTCGTTGCGCAACCCTCCTCATCTTTTTGTTGAATGGAGCGACGCCGTCTTAAAGCATATCTGGAACTAAAATAGTCTTTTATCAGAATGTAATTAGTAGGAACTTCGCAACATGCAAAGAAAAAAGTTAGAAAAAACTGCATGCGAATTTAGTTTACCCACCTCCGCAAACACATGCCACCGCCTTCTTGTTGAGACGGTGTCGCGGCGCGACCGACACATTCGTCAGCAGGCGACAATCCGTCTGCCATTTGCTGTCGCGGCGACGCTGGCGACGATTGCGACTTGCGACGTATTGAGGACGACGATTGTGATTCTGAGGTGACGACAGCCAATTCGCTTTTCTGTGGCCCCTCCTTCAAACCGCTTGTGCCTAACGATCCCCCTCGCTGACGTAGCACTGAAAATTCAGAGATCATCCACAGTGTGAATACCACAGCTGGTTGAACAGACTCAGCGTAGGTCACAGAAAATGGAACAAGCGTAATTCTAGCTGAAAGAAAACAAACGCATCTATCTCTTACGTTTTCACCTCCTTAGTCCTACTGTCCTAGAACCACCACTTTCCCAGAATATGATTGGAAATACCAACTAAGGGGCAATCTCAAGAAACGGTCGTTTTAACCTGAGTGGGTTACCATGCGCAGATTGTGTTTCATCGGTCCAAACATGACAACTTTCAAGGTAGCCTACTCTCGAAGAGCTCTGGCTTTGAATGCATGCAAAGCCACGACATTAATGAGTCAATAAATATTAGTTTTCTTCTGCGTTATCACATGTAAATATGGAAGCAAATGGGGAGCACTGAACCGCGAGCTGGGCTCAAGGAAAGATCGATATGTTTCTGCACATTTTAGCTTTGAGCCTAACTGTGAACTTAGAAGTCACCAATTTTGAAGCCCTTTTACATCTGTGTATGTGTCTTCATACACTTCAATAAACCTTCCGAGAGGGCCCAAATTTCCTACATATGCTGCTATTCCAATTTGCGAAACCTTTGAGCAAACCGTCGACAGAATGTGAAACTTCTCTCTCAAAATACTCTGTCGTTTATGGCAGAGTCATTGCCTGAACCTTTTAATCCAACAATGGATGGAACCAGACGTTAAGGAAAATCAATAAGAATACGGGCCAGTCAACATGCTTCTGCTTAAGGGACGCAACCCTTCTACTTCGCTATTTCTGTAAACTGAATGATATATAAGCACCATCAAATAAAATAGGTGAAATTGCCGGTACAAATACGCGTAAAGGAGCGACACGATGACATATGGGATACGAGAAGCGGCATAACGACTCTACGCCTTGATTAAACGAAAGATTCGAGTGCTGATCTCTTATCTTTCCTTTTCACCAAGGTTTTGAAATATAACCAAGTCTTATGGACCTATTTAACGGAGAAGAATGGAGGAAAGCAAAAACCACAACGAATTACATGGATAGAAAAACAACGAGCTGAACATGTCGCAGCGAGATCGGAATAGTCAGTGTTCCACATCAATACAGCTTTCCACTACTTTTGAAATCCTTTGTCTACCGTCCCTTTACTTCAGAGCACTTAGGATATCCCTCCCGTATATGCCCTTGCTTATGAAGCTGGTCATGAAGACAAGGTACTTGCGAGCTAATCAGTCAGTTCAAGGTCGTCCGAACTGAAACTTTTGCAGAAACATTTCTCAGCGAACAAGTGAAAATGGTAAACCCAACTGTGCACTACATAATTCATAGAAAAAATAACTGCTACACAGCCTTGAGAATGCATGACATTTCGTTGTAGCACACATTTAGCACGTGTTTCCAACCCTTTGCTGCTAGTTACGAAGTAACGCTCTCGGTGAGCAATGCCATGTAAAATTTTGAAAACATACAACAGAATATTAGTCAAGAAATAAGGCGAGAAAGGAACACTAGCCGAATAATCTGCGCCGAAGCGGCCAGGCGAAAATGCTCGACCAGGATGTGGCCGCACATATCGATTCCATTCATTTGCCGCTAAGCAAGAAGAAGTACCCTTCAAGATCATTTGAGTAAAATATCCGCTGAGTTAGAAATCAATGGGGTAAGAAACATTGAGAATTTGGGAAGACTATTCAAAATGAAGGAAGAACACCAAAAGGAATTCAGTCACAAGGTGACACATAACCAGCAAGCCAGGAACTGAGTCACGATGAAAAGCAAAGCGACGATGGTTGCTGGGTGACTTCCTTCAAGAATGAGGACCTGCCAGCTGAGGCTCATCATCGATTCCTTTTCTTACTTAGGCCATGTGGTGCAGTACGCTGTGCACATCATTAATTGCAGGCTAAAACCGATAACGTTAGTCGGACAACATCTCGAAGTGAAGTCAAGTAGTTTACTTCGCGGGATGTTGGAGAATCATAAAAGTGGATGGAAAAGCGTTGCAGCGTAGAATCGCAGCCGATACGTGAATCAGGAAGTAAAGCAGCGATTACTGTTGTTGCAAGTGCAAATGAAGAGTAAATGGATGGGCTCATAGGTGTGGATGATGAAGGAAATGACCACCCATAGCAGCAGCACGTCTTGGCCTCAAATTCGTTAATCGACGGGGCAAACTTCGTGACGGTCTGTGCGCGTGTGTGTCTGCGTGCGGGTGAGCGCCGCCGAATCTAGACCAAGTGGGGTTCGACGATTGATCGATCGCCAAGCGACGAAACACGCTCGGAGACCCACCAATGGCGATCGATACATGTCCGGAATCGAGCCCAGCACGATCAATGAGGCGATGAGCCTTTGAAGGCCGTTGTGGATCGAGTTAAGAGCAAAATCTGATACGAGCCAACAATGATATACGAGGACAAACTAGCACTACGCTGACGACTTCCACCATGCGGACACTGCCTGCCACCGCTCTATTGACACCGATTCATGGCGTCAGCCAACGACTTTGTAGGCCGCAATCATCGCTTCAAGAAATGTTTCCATATGAGCATTCTTTGGTGATTTATTGGAAACCAATACACTCACACCAATGACGGATACTTGTATTGATTCTGCACAAAATATTCATTCTTCACACGTAAGTCTTCGACCTTGAGGTAGACACGCATTTAAAAATAGGAACACGATTTACGCCACAACTCAGCCCAAATTCACCTCGGTATTTCAAGCACATACAAATATGAAAGTCCATTGGCCAGTGGGAAATCGAAGGGAAACGAAAGCTCTATGGGCCTGCAGATTTAGTCCATTGATTTAACCAAAGACGGTAGCGCTTATTGCCACAAGACCACCTCCAGCAAACGATAAGGCTTAGAAACCTCATAGGCCCACAAGAACGAGGAGGCTAGCAAAAAGAATCTCTTGGTCACAAATCAGACCAATACTCTAGTATCGAATGAAACTTTACAATATGGCCGTTTTGCTAATACTTTGCTTTATGTAATCCTACCATACTTTCTGTAGATAACAAATAAAAGTATAGAACAAAAATAGAATGCTATAATTTTCAAATGTTAGGCTGGACATTCCAGCCAGCGCGGTCGGATTGTGGACGCTAACGTGTTGGAGAACTATCGAAGTGTATCGACGCCAGCAGAGATTAACAAGTAGCACGACCACAGCGCTAAACCTCCTATGAGTCTGTCCTGTTTCACGTCGAGAAATGGAAACTAGTTGGAGTGATTATCAAGATATCGGTTGAACAAATGTTTCCAGATTTAGTACGAAAAAAATGATAATGATGACAAAGTGAAGGTAGTTTGGATTAACCCTCTAAGTTTACACCCACACCATTTCAACCAATTTTGACAGCCACTGCTCGCCAAGAGCTTTCAGGAAATTATTCCAGAGAAACTTTTCATTATTTTACAGCAAAAGAAAGGAACATAGCTCAACTTTGAACGGATCAGCCTGCTCGGGAATGGTACGAATCAACAAATAGCAACTCTTTGTATCGAGCTTGAAAAGCGCTAACAACGAACGTGAGAATTTCGGAGCAATATTTGCATGACCCCGTTGCGACGCGAGAAGTCGTTAATGAGTACCGAGATGCCGCACGTGCCGCTCACCGTGTGAGGGTCAATCGCTGACGGGAGGACGCGGTGGATTGACCTGAAACCACAATAAGACGCCAGTCTGAGGACACAGCCAAGCCTAGCAACACATGCGCCGCTCGAGTGCTATGGGTCTATAGCGTGCCGGGGAACGCAGGGCGCATGGAAACACTGTAAATGCTGAACAGCAGGGCGCATGGAAACACTGTAAAGGCTGAACACTGGTTTACACCACACCTGTAAACAAACGTCAAGATTCTTTCAGGTTTCGTACAAGATGCGCCACAGGTCACTCAGTCAGTGTTACAACACAGCTATTAGTAAGGAGCGTCTGCATACTTAATTTCGTGTTCAGGCCAATTTAGAATTCAACTGATGTCACTTCACTCGAGCCATGCAAAATTAATATCCTATCGAACAGATTACCATAGAGGAAGCTCTGTTCGAAACCTGAACACCAATTGAATGTAGGGCCATAAATTTGTAGATTCGTCGCACATCATGCAAAAAGTGGCCCACCAGGAAAGTCGCACTTGCACTTTGTCATGAGTCCATCGAGCGTAAATTTAAATCACCACAGAGAATGATCAACCCTATTTCTCAGGTGACCTTCAGCCAGCTTAATTCCTTTCTGGAATCAACTGATGGTATTAATGGAGCAACTTATGGTAAGGTCTCGTTTCAAAAAAAATCTACTGTAAAAGCACACTCTTTGAGAAAACCTTCGCACAGCGAGAAGCACAACCTTTCCAGAAAAAACGCGGGCACTCATCCAGTAAGGGGGGCATTGAGATTTAGGGCATTTAAAACCACGGAAAGCGTATTGCTCTGTTGTAAACGTTCAGGACTAAGCCTTAGAAGGGAAGGAGCCCCGGGTCCGTGAGCAATCTTGGTTTTCCCCGGGGGACTTCCTCCCCCTTCTTAGGCTTAGTCCTGACCTGCTGACTAGGTGAATACTACTTTTCGTAGACGTTACGGGTGCTAGCTTAGTTAAGGGGGGGGGGGGCACTGTATTTCGAAACTGCGTCGCGGCGGCGATGGAAACGGCCCCTCAGACTAAGCCTTGGAGAGCACAGACGAACAGACGCCACTCCGCCGCGTGGCCCCCCTCAACTACGCTAGCACCCGTTAATGTCATCCAGTATAAGAACACATACATTACATAAAACACTTGAAGAAATAACATAGGAAAAAAGCTGATAGCAGCTCGTAACTTTAAAGGACTCCTTGAGCCAAATTGGCATTAGAGCAGACCGTGCACCGCAATGCCCCCCCCTTACCGGATGAGCGCCAAAACACGTTGAAAATATGCTTATCCTTAAGGCAACAATTCCGAATCGCCCCAGCTAACTGCAAATGCAAATGAAGAAAGAAACAAAGAAACCGCAAGCGAAGCTCTAAACAAAGACGGCCTTTCTTCCCCCTTAAAACAGTGAGGGGTGGGGCCGGACGAGCTCTCCGATCTAGCTTGCTACGCCGTGCTCGTGTCAGCAGAAATGTGGCTGTGCATCGCATATGCACCAATACAAAGAAAGATATACTATAATTAAAAAATTTGGGGCAAGCTCAAAATAAACAACAAAGAGGCGAGTGGCGGAGCAAGGCGAGGCGGAGGCGCTAGCACGCGTAAAACTCTATCCGCGGCCTTCCAAGTGTTCTTCTTTGTTCAGCGACACTTCCTTTTTTTTTTATGTTCTCTTGATTAGGGCTCACGCATCTTCTTCACTCCATTAAGTAGCAAAACTATGGATCGCGTTGGGACTTGCTTTACCAACTGATTTATCCAGTTAGGATCATCGGTCAGAACTTAACCGTAGTTCTGCATCGTTTTTTTTTTCGTTTTTTTTTCTGTTGTCGCGAAGAGACACAATTTCTTGGTGAATTTAAATACTCTACAGAGTACTGAGAGAGAATATACGGTACTCACCGTGAACACCATGCATACTCTGCACATACAGTAGCGCTCAAAAGTTTTCGCCGAAACGATTTTCAATGCATTATTTTTTTCTGCTTGAACAATGCCCTCCAAAAATTGAATTGCTATGTTTTGTTTGTTAACTGCTGTTTTAACGCCGCAGTTCGCGTTGCGAATGTTTCACGAAGATGCTTGTGAATTGCTATGCTTTTTAGTTTTTTATATCCTGAAAATTTGGAGAATCAGGATATTCAAGAGAAAAATTTTTCAAGCCACATTGATTTTTGTTCCCGCAAAAAAAGAGAAGCATGAAAAACCGTTTCAGAGAGCACTTTTGACCGCTTCTGTCTATCCACCGCAGATCAACTTGTACTGATTCAGATCGCTTGATTCTGTGCGCCGCGTTCGCTCAGTGATCTCTGTCTAGAGGACGAGGGAAGGGAACGATCAACAACAACATCGCTGTGAACACAACAGAAAAGTGAATCGAACACAACGTGCCAGAGGTACTAATACTACACTGCGGGTGCCACTGTTATTCCGTGGTGGAAATGAAAAACCAATAAGCACGTGACACTGGACTTCTCTGACTGAAAGACGTTTCGTTTGAGCCGGTGCAGCGGTTACATGAGTCGTTCAAAACGCATGCTGTTGTTTGTTGCGAGTTCCCATCCGAAGATGCCTGGGCATCCTTTTGCAATAACTTAACCATTTTCAAGTAGCAAAAGCAAAGAAGTTTTCAACATGGCGGCCAAAAAATTCATGGGCATATACAACCCAACGAATAAAGTGAGATAAAGGATGACTGGGGAATTGTTTCAGAATGCTGATATATCGACTTGATATCGATATTCTTGTGAAACTAACTTTAGTCTTCTCTCAGAAGTCTAAGGAGATGCCGCTTGCGGTGAACACGAGCGGCCCGACCACATTAAGCGTCAGTAGCGCACTGCTAAGCGAATACCTCAAGGCAGGTGGCAGACTTTCAATCGCTGGCGAATCGAGTGATCTTAGTCCTTCATGGATGATTGCACAGGCTCCTTCTAAAACTCCGATGCTAACTGGTGTCCTCGGAGGAATCGCTCGATTCGCAGGCGACTGGTTACAAAATCTGACATCCAACTGACGGCCAGAACTCATAAGCAAATCGCGCGAGTCGCCCATCAGTCACGCGACGGCCGCAAAGTCTGGCAGCAGCCTAATAGGTGTCGCCGTGGCGCTGACATTTGCGAGCCACATGCAGAACACTAACAAAAATTTCCGCCATTTCGTCACATGATGACTGTGTATCCTTGGTGACACAATTAAAATTACAGAGAACGATGAGGCCCAGGTGCTTGATCGCACAGCTATCCAAGGAAGCAATAGTCTCCACATGGAGGTTCCCGATAGACTCACTGGACATCTTCAGATTTTCAGCTAATTGTAGAGAGATACGTATTGATAGCTGATCTCAAATCTACCGTCCGAATCTGCTGAACAGTTCTTCAGATAGGTGTCAGAGTTCGCGATTGCGATGGTGATTGCAGTCGCGGCTAGAGCGGGGAGCGATTCTAGCGCGATGCTAGAATTGGTTACGTGACTGCTTGAAATTTTCTCCGCTAGACAGAAGACAGCTCTGGTTGCAGCTTTAAACACTGATAGCAACCTAATCCGTGAATAGGGAGCAACGCAGGGGATAAGGGGGTGAAGATAGGGTAAGTTTTTGACGTGAGACAGAAAGTGGAGCGTGGTAGGTTACAACAGAGATCACGATACGCTTCTCCTGCAAGACGAGTGCAGCACAACGGACCGACCAGCAATAGCCCTATATCAAAAGTAGTAGAGTAAAAGTGTGGATGCTGACTGAGTTGAAAAAAGAGCAAAGACAATCGCCAAACAAGCCTTTAAGAAGGACTCTCTCCATGGATGCTTTGAGTAGCCCGTTAACCGCCAGCGCCCCGCCTCGCGACAGCAATCACGAAGTCTAGCACCTTACCATTAGGCGAAGGCATGATCTGCTACACTGTTCTATGCTGTTACATGAAAGAGCTTTTAAAATCGAGGGAGGTGCAAGCAGTTGTTGCACATGGCACAGTTGGTACAGGGTGGTCCAAAATTATGAGGACCAAGACATTGTGTCGTTAAAAACGCATAGTAGCTTGATGGAACAAACAAACTTGGTGTTTGTAACTCTTATCTCAAAGTAATTCCAGAATAGAATTGAGATCTGCCACCTGCCCCGTTTACACGAGCCTTCAGATGAAGGGGATGGCGCGTGCGGTGGCACGCAACTGAGGCGTGTCAAATGTTTCCAGGCCTTCTGCTCTGCCTTCTTCAGGGAATCAAACTTTGTGGGGCATTTATTTGCGCTTGCATCCAGGGTGTGAAATACAGAAATCTAGAGCTATTAGGTGGAAGGTTCCATTGTAACAATTCTTCGAAAGCAACGAACTCGAAAAATCGCTTTTTAGAGAATTTTTGCTTTATTCTTGGGTGCTCGGTCCTGTAAAAAGTCCCAAGTAGACTACTCAAGTGGCTTTCCACTACAGATGTGGAGTCTTTAGAGTGTCTGGCTGGGTTTTCACATCAATTTTTTCATTTTGGGAGTACGAAAGTCGACAAGGGGAGACCTAGTTTCTGCATCTGATAATTGTCCTGGTGGTAACTGTAACTTTCGAGTCTCCGAATTTTCCATCTGTGGTGGTTCCAAACTTATTGAAGAGTTGAACTGTTGCTCATAAGAGCTTCCCTGATAGGTTAGACTGCCGCTAGATGTAACGTGCCAGAGCCCCTAGTGAGTTCAATTTGAGGACTGACGTGAAGTAGTTATTTCACTAGTTTTGAGAACTTCATGAAATTTGGTTTCATTAGGAAGAAGACATTGTACCCTTTCACATAGTGCACAGAAAAGGAGATGAAAATGGAGCGACTCGGAAAAAAGTGGATATGACCGCGCGCGCACGCGGTCCTCATAATTTTGGCCCACCCTGCAGTTCGGTTCTCCCACCCAAGAGCTGCTCAGTACTTGCCAGTACGTTTCGATAAATGACTAAAAAGCTTTCCAACAACGTCTTTAATTAGGTTTGCTTATGCTTATATGCTTATTTTGCCTATAAGAACTTTACCAACAACACTTACGATTATGAGGCACAAATTGTCCAACTGCTCATGAGCCCTGACTAGCATACCTGTGTGATAATTTCTAGCCAGATATGAGAATTAAACTTAATAAAACTCTTCCAGTGAATGTGGACCGTAGAATATTTCCCACTTACCACGACCACTAGGGGCAGGTGCGATAAATAAGATGAGGAAGTGCCTAGTATACATTGGAAACTCCACAGGAACGAAGCAGGGTCCATCCGCGGCAAAAGGTGCACCTGGAATGACAGAGCAACCCCTCGCACATTGCCCGCCTTCGAGCTTTGGCCCAACTTGAGTGGCTGAAAAATAACAGCAGTGTATTGGATGCCGATACTGTTATCATTATCGTTCATTTTTGATTTTGAAAGAGCACTCCATTTCATACAGCTGCGTCGTCGAGTACATCTATCTGCACTATCGAAAAAATAAGATCTCAGCTGGCATGAAGCCGGCCATTGAATTGAACTCGTCCTAACTACTTCTTGTCGTGGTCGCCAGCTGGTCCAAGGAAACCACGGGCAGAATGAGGATCCCATTTAGCGGGTTTTAGGCCGTTCACCTTGTCGTTCTTTACCTTTGGAAATGAGAGGTGACACGGTGACTTCTACTCCCACTTCCAATGGCGATCAATATCAACATAGACACTGATCTACGCAATAATTACTAAGCAACGATAATATGTCTAGAGAAAGTACCGAAGTGAGCGAGAAGACGATACTCTGTCGGTCATACCCTTTAGCCAGGCAATAACAGATTTAGGAAATCATATGTCCGATCCAAGTGCACTGCTTACCATCTAGGTAACTACAAGTGCCATACTATCACCATCGTCGGCGTTCATCGGGTGGCTGCCCACGGCTGCCCGTGTAACCCTCAAATGACTACGTGTGGTAGTGCCATGAC
>MU871137.1:9873-20504 GCA_036418205.1 Ostertagia ostertagi
TATCGTAAGGCTCATCGCTCTCAACTGAATGAGCCTTTTTCATTTCTCTGACATCCCCATGGGCTCGTCGCTTTTTAAAGGACTTGTCGTCCAGAATTTCTTGCGGTGGGTTGACGGAATGTAATTGCGTCATCATCATCTGAAGGAAAATATGTGGGCACCGGAAATGGTTTGTTACCAGAACCATGTGACTCACCTGCAGCAGGTTGGCAGCATGTATCTGAGACTGTAAGTCCATCAAAAGGAATGGATTCGGAACGGGTGAGAAGATGGGGACGGGACATGGTAGTGGAGCCGAAGCGGCAGCCAGTGGGTAGTGAGATACTGAAAGTAGTCCTTTTTTGAGGGATCTGGATCAAGAAGGATCACTGTACTCAAGTAACCCACCAGGCTTAGGCAGCGGCGTCTGAAAACCTTCTCGGCTTCGTTCCTGGAGTGAGAGTATCTGGCATTCGTTGGCCACTGCCAACATCTGAAAATCGAACGCTATTTCTGAGAGATATGCTCGATAATAAGAAAAGGGTACATACCTGCTCTGACGTGCAGCCGGTCATGTCGAAATCGCCAGTATTAAGGAAAGACATCACTTTACTGAAGATCAGTTCAGCGTTTGAGGATGCCAATTGTAGTTGAAGAAAACGTGACTCCTAAGAAATTGTGGTAAAGTCGAAAGTCAGCGATTGATGAGAGTATTCAGTGAAAGTGCGAGAAAAATGAGTGGACAATGTTATCAGTGATCAGTGTCACTCTTCAATAGAGCCTTTTACAATCAGCGGGGAAAGTCGTCTGCCTACAAATTGTGCGTGTGTTTCCGATAGCTTTTGTACATACGGCCTTATCAGCGAATTCTCAGGACACGAGACTGTCTTCCGCTTCTTTTGGTGATGAATGGCTTTCAAGCCCAACCTCTGCCAGCCTACGCAAAAAGCGGCGTTCTGCCCTAAGGCTCGGGCCAAATGTAAAGTCATCAACCAGCTCCACTTCTCGGTGTACGCCACGCATTCTACTTTCTATGAGAAGCATCAAGGGGTTGGAGTCGTGCTTGATCTTCATGATAAAACGCAGACCACGTCGAAACGGTCCCTTTTTGTATATTTAAAAAGTCTCCAAAGAATCAATCTGAATTATGAAAATGGTCGACCGGTCTATAATAAAGCCCTTGGAAAGTGAACCGATTCCTGGCATTGCCTATTTTGCTTAGAGAATAAAATAAATGACCATACGTTGAGGGACCATAACCATTTCCTTTCGGCCCTTTAACTGCAGACAAAGGCAACCTCACTACCTTTTCAGGGTTTTTAGTGCGATGATAAGGTTCCATTAAAATTTCCGCCTCAAAAACCTTAACGGAGACATAGCTCCGGAAAACGCACGTGTGCTATTAGGCATGCCGCCGGCCATTCACGTGCGTCATGGTCGCCTCGAACACATATCAACCCGATTCCTTGACGTCGCTCTGTGCGTTTTTCATGTCATACGGTAAACAATTCCAGAAGTTCCTAAAAAGACGCTCATTTCCTTAAGGGGGGGGGGACTTTCAGAACCAGTGAATCAATACATTTGGAATCGCGGCAGGCACTTTATTTTGTGGCAGCCATTAAGGAAAGCAATTGAGATCGTTAGTGGTGACGCAACGCTCTATACTTGTCTGAACTCTCCCAGCGAGAGAGTGTCTCAACCAGAACTTTGGAAAAAAAGGAGTGAGCCAATTACAGTACCCGAGACTAAGCCCTAAAGAGGGGACGAGGTCCTCCAATACGGTGTGCCTGTTATTGCTTCCTTTCAGTGCCTACAATCAAGTGAAATGATCTTCGCATTTTTAAAGACCCTGTTTTGAATATCTTCCAAGGCTATGAGCGCCCACAGAGTACTGTTTGCCACTCTATCCTAAGACCAACTCAAAACAAGGGATTCTGTTTTGACTAATTTAAAATCTACTGTCTTATTAGCTAAGGATGACAGTATTTGGAGTTCGGAGTTCGGCAGGTGAGGGCTCAGACACCAATACGCATAGGCGAAACGAGCTCAACCACACTCTCTTATCATGTGCCAATTAATCATACTCTACTACACTCAGACTTTCGATCTCAAAGTGCACCTCTGACTATAAGATGTAGCACAACGTCAGTGACAAGTCGTCTTGCTTCAATCGGAATCATTTTGTGATTTATACCTGCCCTTTTAAGTAGAGCACCCTAAGTTTAGTGTTTCCTGTCGGAATCCCATTTCACTGAAATCTGACACAATAGCACGGCACCGGCACTGGCTCGCCTCAGACTCAGATTTTATAGAAGGATTGAGTCAGCTGATTGATTTCACAGGGAGCTTTCAAAGAGGTTTCTCTGCCGTGCAGCAATTTCCCAGATTTTTTCGCGAGGCAAAAACCATGATAATGTGTTAGCTACTAAGCAAACGCTGAGGATTGCCAACTTACTGATCTCCCACTCAAAGCTGTGGAGGTTCGATAGTATAGAGTCAACTTATGGTTAGACTTTTATCCTAGAACATATCTCTGCTTCGACACTGAAAGCATTGAGTGCGCGGTTGATTTGAAAGGGGGCAGCCTCTCAAGCCCTAGTGACAATCTTTTACTGAAAATTTCGAGGGAGAGGCAAGCTAAACAGCGCCCCGGAGGCGAGCGTATATAGGCGTGCCGCGGCTACGGCATGCGCAACGACACGACTAGCAGTTCATCACAGTATACCAGGGTTGCTGCTGGCATGTTACCAACCTGGGCAATCAGTCAATCCGAATGCGAAATGCTCTTCCCATTCATGGATACACCTTCACACTAGAAAATAGGTTTTTTGAAAATTTGGGAAAATCAACGATTTCCTTTGTAAATCCTCAGCTGTAGTTGACGACTAGGCCGAAGCTGGTTTAATGAGGTGACGATTCCTCGGGTTAGTTCACATTTATTAAAGTACGAAGTTGGTGTACGATAGATGGTGGAGGTTGAGATTTGTTAAATTATTGGCGCCAGCTCTTCAGCTCTGAGCCCTTGTTACCCCGAGACGTCATCAGTGCGCGCCCGCTTCCACACCGCTGGTGAGCCTTTTGTTGGTGCTTCAAAACTTCATTGGGACCCTACAAAGCGATTACTCTCGGAACACACCGCTACGAAACCACGAGCATCGCTCAGAACTTCTACTCTATGTCCATTTACCTACACAAATTCGTAAGAGATTCCTACTCTTGGTTCCCCTCCTTCCATTATCACGTACCTTTTTCCAAATATGACTACTAGCCCAAAAACTCCTAAATACAACGTCTTCTGAAAATCTCAATGACGGTTGACCCTGATCAGGAACCTCTACGAAGTACTTTCAGAAGGGTCAGTTATAGGGAGAAATACTTCCTAGCACGTCCATGGCCTTCATACGATTTGGGACCTTGCTAGGTATTAAGATACAGTTGATAAATGCTGCACCATATTGAACAGCGTGCTTAACCTTAGGATTCAAGGTCAAAAGTTACTCGTCCGATTCAGAGTTCTATCTGGGTTTCCATAAATTCCTCCTAAATTGCGTTCAATCGAATGTGATCCCGAAGCCCACCTTTCAAACTGTGGAAACCGTGGAAACCAGAAGGCTTCGTGTGAGTTCTGCTACACTTATTAGTACTATAAAGCAGTGGGACAAGATGGCTCAGACCGCTCACCAAGTTTTATTGGTGGTCCAGCTCAGGGTAATGAAACAGCCAGATCAAAATCAAAAAATCAAGCCAACGACAATGTTTCATTGTCAATTCATTTTAGTTGCCGTTCCAAATCTTAGTTTGTATTCAGCAACGTTTTGGCAAGGACTGTCTTACTATCGCGCATGCACACTTCGCATTCTCCTCCATTGCGTTTTGAGTACGTTGTGTTGGGCTTCCTTTACCCAGCAGCTTTCCGGCTTTTTAGTTTCACGCGTTCACGTTAGTCCTTTTCCCTGTACCCATAAACACGTTACCCCTTTTTCCCTGTACCCATAAACAAATTCCTTATCTATGGATACATCCTTCTAAATCATTTAAACGCGCCGTTTGCCGTTTGTCATGCTATTAGTCACAAAGAGTAAGCTCATGATGGTGACAGATTCGCATTCTGTCTGGTACGGTAGTTAGTGGGTTCGGTTTCCACTCGAGCTTCCACTTTCATCTCCTTTGGCCTCTAGAAGCCGTCTCAAAAAATACCTCTATCAAAACAGTGCAGTACTAAATGAGGTATCCAGCAGGATTCGTAAACATTTTCAAAGATTTCTTTTAGATTTTTTTCAGATTTTTTTGAATTATTTTTGGTTTTGCTTTCCTTGAAAAACAAACCTGGAATTCCCGTTCAGAAAGCAATGCGGCGAAGAACGCGACTCGCTCTTTTTCAGCATCTCGTTGCCGGCTAGGGGTGCAGATCATTTACTGGATGAGACAGTCGCGCGAATTTTGGGATCCCAGAAGAGTGCGAGAGTTTAGCGGTGGGGCCCAAGTGTGCTCTCGAGTGACATCTTAAAGTTTCATGTTATTCATTTAAGTATGTTCTTGAAAATACATGAAATAGGGTAACTCCTCTTTCAAAATACGAGAAGCGTGCCGGGGTGCAGACCATACACCACAAGTGACGACGGCCTCACAAAATGTAAATGTTTTTTGCCAATGAAATGATTAGCCTGTTGCATTGTCTATCAGTTGTCACTATTTACAACTATCATTTACCAAAAATCAGCTATCACTATGAACCACTACTAACCAGATTTACTTGGAGGCCGTCGTCATTTGTAGTGTATGATTTGCACCCGAAGTTCTTCGCGTATTTTGAAAGCGAGGGTATCCGTCAGGATCCAGAAATTTGTTCAAACACGTTCTTCAAAAACGAAACAAAAACGGATGACATAGTTCTACTATCCGACTACGATGAGACTGGAACCTAGCGCTCAGTTCCACTTACTCGTACTGTGCAGCACATTTAATAGTTCTTTAGGACTGCAGACGCAACCCCGAGCAAACGAATTTGAGCAGAATGAATCGAAAAATTTCGAAACTCAATCGATTTGTTAGGTAAGTGAATAGGTGTGAAGGGAAAGGAATTTTGTTATGGTAAAGACGGTCTACCTGCGAACAGACCACATTTTTACAGCGAACGATAGTGATAACGATTCCACGATACCGTATACTGCGATTACCACGAAAACACAATCGTCTGCCAACGAAACGGCAAACATAGGCGCTACGGTAGATTGCTATGGACATTCCAAGGAACGTCATGACGCATCATTTCAATACTTTCTCTCGGTACTACGTTGCAGTTTTGTGGAACCTAACAACGAATAATAATGATTTCCAGAATTAGTACAACACAAAGAGGCACCAAAATTTATTCCAAAAGAATTCCAAAAGTTCAGAAAATTCAGTAATCCAAAAACTCCAAAATTCCAAAAAACAAAGAAAAGTTCAAAAAGAATTCCTTTGAAATCTTCTGCGATATTTCGGTGTTTAACACCTTCTTCAGGCATGTGTTGCCTCAGCCAAGTTTAGCTGCCCTTACGGGAGCCGCGCCGTTGGAGTGGAATTCGCGGAAGATTTTGAAGGAATTCTCTTTGAAATGTTTTGGGTTTCTTGAAATTTTTGGATTTCTTCGGCAATTTGTTGTGAGCTTTTGGATTTTTCAGGAATAAAAATTTAGTGAATCTTTGTGTTTACAACATTTAGGTCCCGATGAGGCTCCGGATCAGCACATTACTAAGAAATCAGTACAGACTGTGTCATGTATTACATTACAAACAATGCTGCGTGCTACATTTTTGTGTTGAATTTGAAAACTCCTTGGAGCTAACATTGATATGTCAGCCACTTCTTCGAATCTCGATACAAGAGTCGGACCTTACATCTTACATTGCAATACCTGACCAACTGCCATAAAACCCAACTATGAACCATAGAATACTATGGAATTTATTTGCTATACGTATGTCCCTACAGTAACCGAGTCGGTGGAGTAGTTGTAGGTGGCGCCGCTTATCAGTACACGATACCTGGATTCGAAATCCCGTAGAGATTTCTGCTTAGGCCGAAAAAACTTTACGTCTAGTCATACTTGGTTTCCAAATTACCAATCATCCCCTATTAGAGCATCGCTATTTGGATCGAGGAAAGGACGTGGGTGTGACCGCCGAGCGCTTTAGGAAGAAGAGGGCTTGACCTCAACTAAAATGTGCGGACTTAGTGAGGAAGCTATTAGAATTCTTGAGCGATTTTCACTTTTTTCTTAGGAGCCACTTCACTTGTTTTTTCTTAGGCATCTTACTTCACTTTTCCAAGAAATGGAGCTAGTGTAGTACGACGTCAAATGGATACGAGCCCATGGAGGATGGGGGAGGGAAAGAAAGGGGCTTGCGCAAGCCACATTTTTTCTCGGCACGCAGCTCAGCCTATCCTTAAGGTGAGAGTTCAGACTGGGTGCCATAGGATGGTGAAACTGATAGAATGCGTGACTTATCTCACCTTTGGAAAAAGACTGGTCAGCACCGATATTTAATTTTTCATTTCATACCTACAGTAACCGAGATGGCGGAAATCGAGAGCTACAGGTCGCCTTTCATAGAAAAGTTGCCAAATGCACATAGACCCTTCAAGAAGAAGGTGTGCAAGATGGGCCCACTAAAAGCTGCGAAGCGTCCACTTCTCCTCAACCTCAACCTTATCCTCACTTCCCCTTGCCCAAATGATGACGACAACCCATCGCTGTGGGGCGAACGTGAAACGATAACAGGTGGATTGCGCAATACAGAGTATCTCTGCGAAGAATTCTTATGGACCCCGAATCATCGTTGGCAAATATGAGCATTGAGCATAGGAACATTCAGAATTTATGACTTTTCTGGTGAAAGAGCCGATAAGGGCTAGTGTTTCCAAACGAAGGACAATTGCAACGCTGTTTCAACTGGACCCCTTCTTTGAGCAGCAATCTCCCACGAAAGAGATAAAGATGTCCCAGAGGTAGGCGATCAGGCTGCAACAAATCATTGAGAGTCATTCCCCGGAAGCAAAGGATTTTCAGAAAATCAAAGCGTTAGAGATGATTCAGCAACTTTTTGCAAAGTGCTATAGACTGCAAATAAGGAGTACGGGCTATTGAAAGCCGCGATGGTCGCGCTTTCTGCTGCGAGAGTGAACTGAATCAACAGAGAACTCGGCCATACTACTGATTAGACCGACCAACATTTGATTTTTATCGAAACCTCCAAGGACTCAACGGTAAACAGTCGCAGCGTTGAAAATACTACAACTGTCAGGCGAGAAACCCCCACGTAAAGACTATTGGCAAGCTGTTTGCAAGCGAGCTTGGTATGCAGAAAGTAGCACTCGAATAAGAGGCAGTGGTAAGCTACCGTATCCACCCGACGGGAGAGACGATTGTGAGTGGCGCGGGCAGACGGAAGAAATCGCAGCAATCGTCGGAGCGCGCGGTTCGAGCACTGCCAGGTTTACGGTCGTTAACGAGCCTCGGCGCTGATGATTCATGACACTATTTCCGAGTGATATTTGCTGGCCAATGTTATGAGCAAGTTCCGCACAAACATGCACATGGCTCGGGAAATGATCCCAAAGTGTAGCTCACAGTAAGAAGGGCAGAAAGGAGGATACGAACTCCTTAATTGTACGAGTTTCCGCGGCTTACAAAAAAAAACCTCAGAACCGTGATAAAGTTCGACATCTTCCAATTGCGGCTTGTGAACAGAAAAAATGGACTACTTGTTCGCTTTGCTCCCCTCGAAAAACAGTACATAGATATATTTTTATGCACAATTTCATTTAATATAAGCCCCCTTCGTTATAAAATTTTTGTTACTTTTCAACTTATCCGATTTTGCCTAGAATTTATGCAAGAGTTACAAGCCCCAGATAAGCTCATCACCAGTTCATGAGTTCCATTATATTTTACTATTTCGATTCCCGGTGACGATTGTCCAGTGGTCCAAAAAAGGCTCAAAATCGAGCAATGTTAGAAGGAATGTGGTAAGCCTGGAGAGCGAGTCGCCAAGGGACAAGCGGTTCGACAAAGTATTTAATAGAAACGATAAAATTCAATGGTACCTGAAGATACACTACTAGACTGCAGAGCTAGCAAATCTGGAATTCGAAAAGAAAGGGAAGAAAAGAAAAACATCTTGGGAATACGTCGAGGCGTTCGAGGTGATTGCCACTATCTGAGGTCACCGGGTCAAAACACCTCAAAAGTCGTCCAAAAGACGCTGTTTTGTGTATAGGTACTGAGAAAAAGGCAAAACGTATGTTGCTGTTCAACTTTTGACCTTGCACCAGGTATCATATTATCTAGTGAATTCATGGCGTGTTTTCCCAGCAACTTGGTCAAGCTCTATTCGAGATTTTGATTCTTACGCAAATAGAAGGTATAGACCTCCCATGATCGTTGGCGAGAGTCCAAGAATTTAATGAATCTGCCGGTCTTTTTTCAGAAGTGTTAATGCTTCATCGCCGAACGCTTTTTTACTATCTTACTCTTAGACCTGTGTTTTATCAGCTTACTATACTGAAGAGAAATGGTGTATCAACAAGAGGCGCCAATCACATGTGAGCGGTGCAGGGATCGATCCCTAAATCAAATGCTTCCTCAGGCCATCTAAGCCGGCTTTCCATCTTCGCGAGCTAGCTTTATGGCTACCGTGCTCGTCTCAGCGAATAAAAGCTGTGATCTGCACATCCACTTGACGTGCAAGTCGTTGTATAAGTTTCAATTCAAATGCTACTACAATTGTAGCTGGTATTGGAATGCGAGGCGCATCCTGAAGAAACTAGTCGAACAAACCCACTGAGATTTTTGATTGCTACTCTTTTATGAGCTATATACAGCTAAAACTTCCCGATAGTCACTTTTCCAGAAAAAAAACGTCAAAAAAATCAAAATTAAAAAGAGCCAATGAGTTTTTGCAAGAGGGTGGATATCTTCTCAGGAGCTCCCATAAAGCTTGCTTTAGGATTGTCGACACTTTCCAGCAACCTGCAAAAGTTACATCAATTGAACTTATTCTTAATCAATTTGTAGTTCATCCCATAGCAGTCGTGCATTTGTCCATTTTATTCCTATTAACAAAAAATTTCTACCGTTTTCACGCCCCTTTTGGAGGCGAGCCGTGAGAGTGGGCGGATAAGAAGAAAGGTACGGTCCAGCCATTTCGGATCATTTTAGTGCCACGACAGTCGGCTAGCCTAGCCGACTGTCGTGGCACTAAAATGATCCGCCGTGCTAGGTCGACCCGTGAGAATTCAGCCAGTCGCGAAGCGCTCCACCGCGACTGCTCCCTTTCACCTTTTCTGATTCGTGATTACGGTATTTCAATACATCCGACTCTTCTATGACTTTATGCTTTATTGGGAATAAACGCAGGTCAATATACATGGCCACATAAACATTACAATTACTGTCACAAAACTGAGAATTTATTTGGAATGAATGTCTTAGTGAATGCGGAGACAAGCTCTAGGAATGAAAAGAACCAGATGAATGAGCAACAAATCAAAAGCATCATTCTCTATCACATGAAACGTTCAAATACAAGTAATACCACTTTGGTCGACTTAGTATCGCAGGTAATATAGGGGAAGTCGAATACAGAAATAAATAAAACAGGATTAAGGGTTACATTAGAAGGAAACCATTAACGGCTACACATTCGGCCTATTATCCTATCGAAAAGGCACAGTGAGATCTAGATCGAGTAATTTTTTTTCTAAGTCTTTTTTTCATTTCTTATAAAACAAACACTATAAAGCATATTGCTAGAAAGAAAGTTATTTTACAATAATGCTGATGATACGAGAATATTTAGATAATATAAATATGTACAGGAAGATAATCTAGTAAATGCACCAAATAGAAGACATGCGAATTCTACGAAGATCTAAAAGGCAAGACAAATGAAAGAGGTAATTAAATGATGAGAAACACAAGAAAATAAATACCATCACAGTCTCACAAAAATTCACCGCATGGTATTGAACTCTTGAATACAAACGAAGCAATGCCAAGAGCTGATACAATCGTAGCAATAAAATGATTGCTTAGTGAAAAGTTGTACTAACTAATTTTTCTACAGCTAGCTGAATCAAGCAACTATGCTTGCCCATCCACAGATGCAAATATAGTCTAATTCTTATCTTGCAGCCGGCAACGTAATGGGGTGATCTGGAAAAGTGTTACGGCAACTGAGAAATACATACAGTCGATATCTCGAAGTCTGATTGGGCGTGTCACCGGAAATGACGTGGCAGCCACCGCACTTGATAGAAGTTGCGCGGATAAGCTGCTTCCAACACGCTTTGCTGATATCTGGCGGAGTATTTTATCCACACAACATCTATCAAGTGCGGTGGCTGCCACGTCATTTCCGGTGACACGCCCAATCAGACTTCGAGATATCGACTGTACATTCTAGAAAATTAATGAGATCATAAACTATTGGAATCTTTTCTGAGAGAAGATTGCATAGAATCGAAGGTCCCTTAACACATTCACGCCGATGGCCGCCCATATGGGCTGCCAACAACATGCGCTCCTGGGACGATGGCAGCCCATATGGGCTGCCAACTGATAATCGCTTGCCAGGCGCTAGGAATGGAAAGATCTATTTATAAATAAT
>MU871138.1:9069-30782 GCA_036418205.1 Ostertagia ostertagi
ACAAGTTCGAGCACAGTGCAACGTTCTCCCATGATTCTTTTTCTTTGTTCTTTTGGACATCTACTATCCCCCCCCCGCCAGTAAATGTTGTGACTAAGGTTAACATCGCATTAGACAAAACTTGTACCAGCGTGAGACGCCCACACCTTACCCGACTCCTGAAGTCCACCCCCTCTGGCCAACCCGTGATGGTTCGTATAATTTCGTCTAATCTGGTCTACTGTAGCCTGATCCTTTTCACACAAGTAGTCCCAACAAATGACCCGAGCGAAGAAAATAATTTAGTCACGGAAATGAACCTATTACAAAATCCTCCAACGTTCTGGTGAGCGCGTTCTTGAAATTACAAACAGTGACCCATTCCCTCGTCTCTGCGGATAGTCGACCTTGGTTCTGATAGCTGTGCTCTTTCCTAACCTATCGCCAATCGTGCTTTATTTTCTCTTTCTGCCCTTTGCAGTGTTCCAGCGCGTCTATTAGGTGCACAAAAATAATCAAATACAACTAGCAATGAACTCTAACTGCAAGTACGTATATACACCGGAAACCGACGCTACGCTTAACACTGTATGCCATACGAGAATAACGTCACATTTTATTAAAGGAGATCGACAACACAATCGTAATCGTAGAAAAAATACATTAGAATTAGTTGCGGCGATTCACAAGGATTATTCGTAATACTTCACTTCGGAAAGAGTACAATTCTCGGCCTTACCGGCAGCAAAAGTTAAGACTATATCTACAAACACATCTTCGCAAGGTATAGCGATAAATTACCATACCTGTATCAACCATTCCGATGAAACAACAAGACATCCAATTTTTCGTGCTTTTTCAACGAGGCTAGGCGTAGCTGAGTGATCGGTGAGGAGAATGTCGAGTTTTCCTTCTGAAAAAGACAACATAAAATGTTCGCCACCCTGTCTCATACCATGTAAATTGAGCGATTCTCAATGCATTCTTGTATAAAGGTTGATTTGAGTTACACCTAGCGTGTCAACTGCTCCTATCGACCTCACATGACACTTTTTTCAGTACACTTAAGAACTGACCTTCGTTAGGCATGTCAGTAACGATTTCTCCACCAAGTTGTGGCACCATTGGGACCCAAATCTGCTCGAAGGACATCGACTTCTTACTTGGTGGCGTAACGTTTGAATGGACCATTACTCGCTTATTGCGAAGCAGCAGCCCACGTTTTGTAGGTCTGAAGAAGAAATAATAGAAGTTTTTCTCTGATGAAGAACACTTACAACTAGCTTCTGTACTTACAAAGGATATTCTTGCTCGTCGAGGATCGAAACGCCAGAAGGCAATAAAAACGGTTTATAATCCACGAGTTTCTTCTGAAAAAAAAGTGATAAATGGCACTTGATTTTACTGCCACAGACAAACTGCGAAACTACCTCATCCAGACATTTAGAAATCCATTCATGAGACACACATGGCATAGCTCGAACCAGAGCAGCCAAGTACTTATGGGTGCGATAATGAGTATCCGAAATTAGGAATCTTTCCATCTCTGGATGTTCGTCAACTTCCTGGAACACCGAGAATCGAAAAAATCCAATATCATGACAACCAGCAGTCGTCAAAATACACGCCGGAATGTGCTGAAGTCGAAACTCGCCTTCATATCATCTACCACTAGGCCACCATGAGAAGAGATAAAATCAGTCATGAACTTCTTCTTAAACCCTGTGTCATTGTTTGGTCGATTGGCTGACGTTAAAATGAACAACATCCCAGCAAATATCTGCTCAGTATGAGTTTCTGCAACGTCTTCAGGTTCTTCTAAAAAAAACTAGCTCACATAAACACGAGAACTGCAAGAACGTATTAATACAAATTAAATAAACGTTTAGTGCTGTTCCATTTTTCAAAACAAAAGAACAATGTGGTACAATTCTGAGACCGGTTTTAGTCTACTGCTTTTTAAACATAATCAAATTTCCTTCATTAAAAAATTCGTAGTGAACGCACCCTCTTCCGCTTCTGCCTTAGCGGGTTTTGCGGCACTTGCCTTCTTTTGTCGTCCTCCTACACAAAATACAGGATATATCTTGCTAACAAATATCATTAACAACCACATTTGCACTAAAACTTCTAAAAACTACCTCTCGCAGGAGTCTTCGGTTGTGATGAAGGAGAGTCAGACTTCTTGGCCGATGATTTTGGAGGAGGCCGTGGAGTAGCCTTTTGGTGAGGCGTGGCTGCCTTGGACCTTCGCAGTTGCCTGTCCTCGGTACTTTCGATGTTATCTTAGAGAAAATTCATGAAAATCATTGCCTACAACGACCAATGAGGTATCAAATAAATACGAAAAACCATACCAGCAATCACATCTGTTGCTTCGCGGGATTTCCTGTTGATGTATTCCCTCCAATCATCCTTCGATAACGCAAGTTTTGTCCAGGTCCCCCTACAATACTTGGTTATAGCAGCAATCTACCACACTGGCAGGAAGCATTCTATGGCAACATTAGGCATTAGACAACATTTTTAGTCTCCTAACGCAAATTCAAACGAAATACCAATGTTCACCGTATGTAAATCATCTTCTAATACTCACTTTAGCTTTTTTCCAGTCGGTTCTCCATCATCGTCAAGCTGTTCCAGCACGAATTCTGCTTCAAACCAAGCAGATGCCGACGTATGATCCGGACTCTTCACAACCTTCACTGCTAAACGGTCTTTTTCGACCGATTCCGAGTAAAAACACTAAATTGTAGATATATTTGTAGGCGCACCATGGTTGCAGCAGTAGATAAAGAAACAAGTGTCAGATTAATTAATGAATTTCAGTCTCAATCTTGAGAAATACCTCTTTATCCCGATCAAGGGCTCGCAGCGGAATAACACCAGCAGGTGGTACGTCTTTAACGAGGTCGTCTTCAATGAAATGCACCTTGTATCTTCCCAAACCGTCACGGCTAAAACACTGTGATAGACAGAAAACAGTGATATAGAACCGTTTCAACGTATAACATGATGAAGAATACCTGACAACAATCGCAGGATAAAACAAGCCGTCAAACATAGCATATACACGAGCGCCTGCTTCGTATTGAGCGTGTTCATCTTGAGGATAGTCCACCGCCAATAATTCCGCTGGCTCAAGATGTGGGACTTCTATTTGTTGGCGTTTCGATGGTACTACGGGTGTCTCGGACGGCGCTCTGCAAATAATTTTAGTTTATGGAGACTCCCTCTTTTGACTAAAAAAAAAACACTTTACAGCGAGTACATACCGCCTTTTGCGAGATGAACTGGCAGGTTTTGGGGTTGTGGTGTTCGCCTTTCGTTTCGGTGTGCTCTTCTCATTTGCACTATCATCCACCTCCATTTGCTCATCTTGATTATCCTCGTCGTCAACTTCAGCATCCTTTTTAGCCGATTTTCGAGAACCTCTGAATAAATGACGTTGTAGGCAGCTCTAATAAGCGTAAAAGTTATCGTTTACCGTGAGGGTTGCGGCGCAGTACTACTTCCAGCTGCTGAGGCGGCCTTCTTTCGTCCAGGAGTGAGATCAGCAAGGGACCTCCTTTGTTTCGTGCGTGGTGTCAGTTCAGCAAGATTGCCAACTCGCAACTCGGCAGTTTTTTCTGTACGCTCATACTTTCCAGAACCAACCTTCGCATACTTCACCTCACCAAACGACTGAACTTCCATCTGAATAGAATTCAATCCATTCACAGATTAGGATTAATTGAGAAGATCGCTTGAATTCCCCACCTGAATATTCTTCAAGGGCTCAGGATGCTTTTCCATTTCAGTGTCAATGTCGTATGGATCATGACTTTCGCTGTCCTCTTTTTTTGCTGATTTTGGAGTTTTAGCAGATTTTTTGGGAGTCTGAGGAGTAGCAGTAGTAGCTGCTGAAAGAAAAACAATAAACGGGGATACTTTGAGTCACTATCCCCTCCTACGGAAGGCGACAGAAGTATAAAACATTACATTTTCGAAGTTTTCGAGGTGTTTCTACATCCGCGTTGCTTTCTTTCTTCCCCTCTTTATCGGTAGCTGAACTAGTACTTTCATTCTTCGATCGACCTCGACGTGTTGCACTGGCTTTCGGAGTTACTTCCACTCTGCGAAAGACTTTGGAATAACATATTTAATCAAGTCTTATAAAACACAGCATAATGCTTGAAACCCTACTCTAATAAAAAGGATAACGAAAACTGAGCTTGAACTACAAGATTTTCTAAACTTGCGGCCCTTTTGCTGATATCCCCTCCCCACCAGAGTCAACCCTGCGTTGCGCAGTTCTCAACGGCCACGTTGCGCAGTTTCGCCCGATTAGACACGTTCTCTCGCGCGAACATTCACACTCGCATGCTCGAGCCGTCTGCGTCTCCGCCCATACAGCGTGCGTTGAGGATCTCTCAACGTGCCGTTGCGAACTGCGCAACGCAGGGTTGACTCTGCTCTCCACCCCTCAACAGAATATGAAAACCGAAGACTCAGAAAAAACCACTTTCACAAGACACACCTGACACAACTTTTCTGACAAGTAAACCTAACCAAATCGACAGGAAGCTAGCTGGAACAACCTGCTACTACAATATCAACAACTCACTTTACTTGCGCCGTCGATGACCTTCTACGAGGTGAACTCCTCTTTGGGCTCGAGTCATCACCATCGTCTTGCTTTGATTCTTTGTGCTCCTTTTCATCAACATTTTCATCCTCAGCTTCAGCGGCGTCCTTCCTCGCACTACGCCTTCCTTTGGATGGAGTTGCAGCAGGAGTTCCCTGAAGAAAACTCAAAGTTCAGTGACATGCGACGTCAAAAACAAATCACATTGCTGGCCCTAATTGAAAGCAATGCCAGTTCAAAGTGAAAACTAAACGTACCTTTGATTCGTCTAAATTTACACGACGGCCTCGTTGCCGAGGAGTTTTCGACTCCTCTACGTTTTCCACTTTTTTCTTGGCATCCACATTGGACTTTTTTGATTTTGGAGGAGGAAACAGGCTTCTGAAGCTCTAGCATTTCAATTTATTAATTCGAAACCATTTCATAAAAAATAGCACCTCTTCGTCGTCCGCTTTTTCCTCTTCCTCATGACGCTTTCTTGACGACGTTCTTGGTATCCTGAACAATGTGCGTGTGAAAAATTGCCATTTACACTTAAAATTTGCCAACATGGCAATTTGCCAACGACAAGAAAAGCGCAACCTATAACAAAAAATGAGCCTTAACGATGCAGATTTCCATTGCATTTAATTTTTTCGCAAATTTATCCTCGAGTAACGTGCATCCTTCCCAAGAAAAGAAAAACCTAGTTTCGTCCTTAATTGCTATTCTTCTATGTGAGTTTCGGCCCAGTGTGAGCCCCACAAAATTTGCGCCCATTATTAATATCAGCGTGTCGTTCATGTAAGTTTTCAGCAATCGGTGATAGCATTCGCGATATTGCGATAATTAACGTGAAAGATGAAAAAGAACAAGACATATGGACGCACGGTTGCAGGAGTAGCCTTAGCCCTGGTTGATACCCTTGGTTCTGTTGCAACAACAGCAGCACTTCGCCGTGAGCTGCTTCGCCTAAACAATAACTTTCTTTTTTTTAAAGGACTAATTGAGTGATTCATCGAATTAGAAAATGTTTTGCCAAATAGCCTGTAACTCTAACTAAGGGCAATGCAGGAAAAACGTGGAAAATGTCAACCGTATTAGCCGTATTAGCAAGAGTTTCCTATTATGCAAGCTCACCGCTTGGGTGTTGCGGTCTCCTTTTCCTCATCTTCTTCTGCTTGCTTCGAAGCCTCTTTAGAAGTATCTTCGTTGGGAGTAGCCTTCCTGAATAAAGAAAATATTATAAACAGAGAATAAAAATAAAAAGAAGCCATTCTACACACAGACTTACTCGGAGGATGATTCATCATTAATTTTCTCGCTCTCTCTCCTTTCTTCGATTATCGCTCCTTCGCTTTCGGAAGCCGGTTGGACGCTTCTGAAACACGATGAGCAGTTGATTTAATTCGCTTCCAGTTTCAACAGCTGAAGTGTATGGTTCTGACACCTATTAGACACTGGGTCAAAATATTGTTACTGCGCGAGATACCAAAAGTTTATTCCAGAAGAGCCAAGAGCTCCTCAGGTGATTGGAAGTGTTATCTCTCTTGAGACAATCTTCGGCGCGTAGCTTCCGCAAACGCGATATGATTTGTACGAATTGGGCAACCTCCACTTATGCACCTAATATATACCACAAGCGTCCCGGCAGCAAAAAATGGTATATTCCTAGAGAAAGCGAGCGTCGTGAGTGAATATGAAAAGGAATTTACTCAGCTACTACTTATACCTTTCGAATAGCCGCCACCGCGTTGGCGCAATAAACACTGAAGCGTACCCGCCTCATTCCAAACGGAAAGCCAGCACTTACATAGTAAGGGCATGAGACCGAAAAAATAGAAAGTTCATTTAACAGTGCGAACACTCTTCTCATCTATATTCCATCCACCTTGCTTCTATTCTTAGCTTGGACCACCTATTGCCTGTGTGTGACACAGGATTACATAGCGTTCCGATGTTCATCAAGTCTCTTGAAAAATGAAACTTGGCTGACAATTGTGTAGAATACCTAGAGAAAAACAAACACGAAATTTCTGGGACACGAACAATAAGAAAGCATATGTGTGTGTTACACTCTCTTCTTTGGATCATCGTGAGCTATTTTGCACCATGAATCGAAGAACCTCACAGAGGAATAAACGAGTTACGTGAATTTTCTTCAATGGTCTTGCCACGAATGGCTAGAGCGCAGACGATTAGGGAACGATTTTGAGCCCGATCCTTTCAACCGCTTCAATACGGTGCTTTCGTCTGTTTTCTTGCTTAAACAGGACTCATGACTACTGTGATCTCATACATTCAAACTTTTGCCAAACTATGATTGTACCAACCTTGGACTTCCTCTCCCCTCCAAGACTTAGTCTTAGGACTTCCACCTTCCTCCTAACGATTTAGAGCCGAGCCAGGAGCTGTTCTCAAGTCTGTGCTCTCCGCTCTAAGGATGGCTCCAAACCCAAGGAGGAAAGCGGGAGTTCTAAAACTAGGCCTAGAAGGAGGAGGGACTCTGGAATGGGTATGCCAATTACAGTGTGGCAAAAGTTTGAATGTGTGAGAGCATAGCAGTCATGAGCCACTGTTCAGGCAAGAAAGCGCAGGCGGGGACATCACATTGAGGCGGTTTAAAGGACCGAGATCAAGTGGCGCAGAAGCCAATGAAACATGAAGCTGAATTGGCAATTTTTATCCACTTCCTTTGCAGAGAGAAAAATTGTTGTGCGCATATAAACGTAGCAATTCTAACAAAATGTCTTTGCACTTTGTAGACCCTCATTGATTATTGCTATACTTCATCTAATTCTTTACGGATCGATGCGCGCAGGAGTGTGTATGAAGACGTTTTATTAACCCTTTGAATGACCGTATGGCCCGCCGGTGACCACTACTTTCACTCAAGACGATCTCGTGGAACTTATTTGCATCTTCTAATGGTTTTCACAAAAAACAGCCTACTTACGTTATCCCTGCGTTGCGCTAACAATGTGACAGGGTGAACAAGGCGCTATATTTCAATTCCTGGTCTTGCAGTTGGCTAGAGGGGTGCTTAACATTTGCCAATAACAATTTTACAATGCTAGGGACATTTGAGCAATACAATAATCTGGAACCCGGTGTCTCTCCCGCAATCTCAGCGTTACAAAAAGAGCAGGACAAGAAAAAGAAAAACATACTCATTAACATTGTCCTCTAACTGCTCGCTCATTTCAACATCGGGATTTTCAACAGTCGAATCTTCCTCTTGTGCAGCATTTTCCACAGCTGCCTCACTCGATGGTTCCTCGACAACTTCCATTACGTCGTCAGTAATCCTTCCGTCTTCATCAGCTTCAGTGGCTACGACATTCTTATCCTGATCCTACAAATTCCAAAGAAATTTAGCAGCTAATCTACGGAAGCTACATTAGATACGTATCGATCCGTCCAATGCTCCGACCCATCTGACGACCGATACGCATCAAATGCTTTGCGATTGTTACAATGGGAAGACCGAATATAAAATCGCCCCTACCAAACAAAAAACACACCTCAACAGGCATCCTGTGTCACTGGAATGATCTTTTGATACCATACCTCTCGTTGTACCAACGCGCTCGTCCACCTCCTCATGATGTGACTCTGGGGTTGGAGGACTTTCTTCCGCAATCCCTTCTTTTTCATCATTGCTTTGATTGTGATCTCCACTGGAGCTTTCTTCATTAGCTTCTTGTTCATCAAAGTTGTCCTTGTCAGGATTTCGGTCATCATCGGAGATTTCTTCGTTGGCTCCTTCTTCGCTATCGTTGTCTTTGCTAGCATTAGGGTCACCATCAGAGTTTTCTTCGTTAGCCCTATCACTTCCTTCCTTTTCTTCTTGTTCCCTATCACACTTACTTTCGTCTAAACATTAGAGGTTTAATAGTTGAAAACAGAACGGCTCCTATAATCGCTGCGCAATTATCTAACCTTCCTTATGGGCTGGAGTATGAGACTTCTCGTCTTTCGACTCAGTCACATGGGCCGCCTCCGAAAGTGACTCAGGAGGGGCGTCAGCTTCCGATCTCTGCAAAACATCAATGTAGGTAATGAGAGCTTCGTAAGGTTAATGGCAAATGATTAAAAGTCAATACATCCTAGGATATCGATAGCAGGAAAAGGCTTCTAGAAGTATTATGTAAAAAACCTACCCCTAGATGATCTGGTGTCTCATCCACTGTAGAGTGCTCATCTTCAGGCAAGGGATCCTCTTCTTTACTGGTATTTCCGTCGGTGAGATGCTCGTGAGTGTCAAACATTAACGTAGACGTATTTTCTAAATAATTTTGACTTGCAAAGACAGAAAACTGGTCTGAAGTGACTGAACAGTGAATTCGCGTGACCGCCATCCTAATCCTCAACTAAGTGCGTTCATATTTTGTGTGATGGCTTGGAAACAAAGCAAAAAGCATAAGGATTGTGTCAGAGTCCATGATCCGTCGCAGGTTTCGATGATTTTCGCGATTTGCGCGAAAGCTGCGACGGAGCGCAAAATCGCAAGCCCCATTTGAACATTTGAAACACTGAATATGAAATAAGTGGAATCATGAGCAGTCGTCATTCAGCCATCACTATCAAGCGAAGTGGCGGCCATCGTTCGGAGTCACCTGTAGTATTGGGTCGGGATCCGTGACCGTCGCGTGAATCCGCAACGCAAAATCGGCGTGACATCAGCGAAACTGCGACGGGATCGCTGACTCTGAACACCAGCCTAACTCTGATTGTTTACAGCGTCGACAAACACCGGCTGACGCGCACGACGAGATATCGTCGACGGTTGCTTGCAGTGTGGCTGGTCAAGCTCTGCATTGGGAAAACGCGGTGTTAGCGAGGTTTTTTCGCGAAGGATAATTTTAATTCTGATTTGAGATCCATATCGATTTCCGTGGTAAAATCTGCGCCGTCGTAAGAAAACCAGAAAATCAGATACCATATTAACACACACTAGCTCGAAATCAACTGCTCCAAAATGTGAAAAAAAATGTAAAAATATCGAAAAGGGTCCGTAACAGAAAAGCAGTAAGTAAAGACTTAGCGTTAACACCTACGTTCTTCATTATTTCGATCAGACGTCGCGTGCTCTCCCTTCTGTGCATCTTGATGAATAGCAATGGAGGAATCCAAGTTTTGATTCTGAAAGTAATAGTCAAACACCAGGTTGAGATAAAATACAAGCACGTGAATTGTTACCAAAACTCCAGATTTCCCGAAAAGTCCCTTACGCGAAAGAAGAGCAGTACCACTTGCTGCTGAATCCGATGACCTAAATTTGCAGTCACCACAGTAAAATCGAGCATTGGATCTATTAGCCACTTTTATGCAACATTGCTACAGTGAGGACACAATTGCGTGCAATCGCGGATAGCAAGCGGGAGTCATCTAATCTAGGATCTCCAGCGTGTTACAACCAATGTCCTACAGACACAACGCGAGTGTGCTTAGTTAGAAAAAGATACGGAAGAAGGCAATGCATGCTCGAGATCGATACATAATCATGTTGAACGGCACATGAAAAACGCCATTACTGATAGTGCGCGCAGCCATGTGTAAAGTTGGGGGATGGACTGCTTGCTCACATGTCATAGAGTATGATGTCTTCACATGATTAAGACCCTCAAATTATTAAGTGCATCAAGCCGTAATTAACACATAAACAACAAGGCGCGTGTGGCGTATGGCCACGTGGGACATGAGCAGTTTTCGTAAACTTTGAATGATTTTGCGAAACCTTAATGGCACAAAACTATTTTAGTAATCTTCAGTGCGTAAAACTAATTCGGAGGCATTGCAGATAATTCCGATCAAAAGGACATATAGTACAGGGTGGTCCAAATTTATGAGGACCAAGACATTGTGTCTTTAAAAACGCATAGTAGCTTGATGGCACTAATGGTCTTCAGGGAAGTATTTGTAACTCTTATCTCAAAGTAATTCCAGAATAGAATTGAGATCTGCCACCTGCCCCGAGCCTTCAGATGAAGGGGATGGCGCGTGCGGTGGCACGCAACTGAGGCGTGTCAAAATGTTTCCAGGCCTTCTGCTCTGCTTTCTTCAGGGAATCAAAGTTTTGTGGCATTTATTTGCCCTTGTCTCTAGGGTAGGGTATAAAATACAGAAATCTAGCTATTAGGTGGAAGGTTCCATTGTAACAATTCTTCGAAAGCAACGAACTCGAAAAATCGCTTTTTAGAGAATTTTTGCTTTATTCTTGGGTGCTCGGTCCTGTAAAAGTCCCAAGTAGACTACTCGTGTGGCTTTCTATCCACTACAGATGTGGAGTCTTTAGAGTGTCTGGCTGGGTTTTCACATCAATTTTTTCATTTTGGGTATAAAAGTCGACAAGGGGAGACCTATTTCTGCATCTGATAATTATCCTGGTGCTAACTGTAACCTTCGAATTTTCCATCTGTGGTGATTCCAAACTTATTGAAGAGTTGAACTGTTGCTCATAAGAGCTTCCCTGATACGTTAGACTGCCGCTAGATGTAACGTGCCAGAGCCCCTAGTGAGTTCAATTTGAGGACTGACGTAAGGTGATGTTTATTTCACTAGTTTTGAGAACTGCATGAAATTTGGTTTCATTAGGAAGAAGACATTGTACCCTCTCACATAGTGCACAGAAAAGAGATGAAAATGGAGCGACTCGGAAAAAAGTGGATATGACCGCGCGCGCACGCGGTCCTCATAATTTTGGCCCACCCTGTAAAAAGAAAGAGCAAATTTCATCCTTTTTCCGTTATTATAGACGTTGGAAAATTTTTGACGGAATGGACGTGCTTGTGCCAAAACGAACACATAGTTTGCTATCCGTGTAGGCTTTTGTTTACTTATGCTACTCTTGTTTATTCACATGGTCATGAGAATAAAAATAAAACGATAAAGAAAAAAATAAAAACCGAGCTGCCACTCTCGTAACGCCGCAGAAAACCGCTGCTAAACTAGCACATTCGACCAAACGGTAGACCATATCGTTTCGAGTTGCGCTATGGTGTGATCCATTGAATTAATACAATTGGGAAAAAGCGGCGGACGCAATAGAAAAAGGCATGCCAAAGATGAGACGCGCAACCGCATTTCACTGTCGCCAATATGTTAACGATACCCTGGCACTTAAGCTCTTTTTTGGATCCTCAGCATCTTTCTAAGACTACATGCATATACCATGTCAACAGGTCTCTAGACCTCTGCCCTCCCATCATCGCATAAATCCAAGCCGAAGTGACAAGCCATACAAAACAAAAAATGATTAAGACATGAGCGCAAGTGCTTTTCTATGAAGATGCAGGTACCACCCGTTGCGCAAAGTTACTACCACAAAATTCAATGAAATTTACAAAAAAAAATGAGAAAAAAATACAAAACCCACCCATTACTGATATCTGTATCCATTCCAAATCAGGAAACGCCTGAAAAGACAAATTATAACGACAAATGTTTTTCAGTGAATGCCAAAATGGTGCTCGTAAATGAAGTGTGATCAAGTTCACGATAAAAATGCATCTCCGGAAAAGAAAACAACGATCAAGTAATTCTGACCGAACTGCACTAAAAGGCTACACTAGTATTCTGCTGGCCATTAATGAGCGGAAAGCACGCAAGAACCAACCCAGCCTGAGGTGTGTATTTTGGCAATTCGCTATTAAATTCACCTATAACTCACAAGGGAGGTCGTTCAGGGTGTGCCAAGCTTTTTCAAAATGGTTTCTTGCATGACATTGGGGCACATATGGGGACCACAGAACCATGGTTCATTTTTCCTGAACGGCCCTCTGAATACCAGAAAAGGGGTCCCTAGTTCGATTCCTCGTGGTGACAAATTTTTGCATTTCGAGTTGACGTTTCAAAATTCGCGCAAAATGGAGTTAGCATGAATAATTAGTACCATATTCATGATTAGGACCGTCAGTAACCCTTACAAATAGACTTTGATTGAAAAACTGGTGAAAAAGGTGTGACTAGGGACCCCCTTTTCTGGTATTCAGAGGGCCGTTCAGGAAAAATTAACCATGGTTCTGTGGTTCCCGCATGTGCCCCTATATCATGCAAAAGACCGTTTTGAAAAAGCTTGGCACACCCTGAAAGACCTTCCTTGTAGAGCTAGAACCCTTGTGCCAAAAGAACGCCTAGGCGTTTTTCTCGAAATCGAGCCTTCATAATGACCTCATCGTTATTCTGCCTAAATATAAGCCTAACGTTGAGATCCAGTGCAAAAAACTACTGCTTCTTTTTTCGCTAGTGTTTATTACGCGCAGTCGCGGAGCACGCAGTTCCTCTTGAATGTCGCCATGTGGCTCTGTCCAATGCATCCTCTCCCTTGCACTATCAGTGAGGCACCAATATATTCTACTCATGATCTAATCTGATATCTTATTCTTTTCGAGTCTGGTACTAATCGACCGAACCCAGAGGAATGAAAGGCTTGAGCGGCTTGCGCGAGACTCGATCCACGACTTGATTTCAGAGCTGCACCATAGAAGTGGCGCAACTTACCAATACACCCTCTCCGCGTCTAGTGTTTTGTGTACACGAAATACCCGAAACGCGTGTATGTGCGAAAGGCATCGCAGCGGGCGCCTAAAAAGCAAAGGACAATATTTTGCCCACCGAACAATATTTTGGCTAGCCCCGATGCGAAGATTCATAATCACTTCTTATCTACGTCTTGTATAGTGCAAAGTTAGGCCCTCCATTGTTAGGATATTCCACCCGATCTGCAAACCTTCACTAATTCTTCTCCTGCAGCGTCACCTCTTTACCGATGTGGGCGCCAATCTGTGAGCGTATGCGTATTTAACGCGATTTTAATCCGAACAGCGACTTTCTTTGCATTCGTTGCAAGGCGTCAATTTATATACATGTCCGCAAATATCCCATTCCCACAAAAAAACCTGGTAACCTATGATGATTCATGAGCGGACCACAAGGAGCAGGGTTGGCGCATCACTGGTGATAGAAAGTAATCGTAACTACTTAAGGCCGTAACTACTTAAGGCAAGGGAGAATGGATTAATTTGCTGTCACAGGACCTGCATATATTAAAAAAGACCGAGACCTAAGACAGAGACCCGTGAAAATGTGCTAAAAAGTCGATTGGAGGCATAATTCAAGTTTCAATTAAAGAATAAATGCAAAAGAAGCACTGCGCTCAAAAACAAGATCAGCCCGCCCACTCAGTTGAAGAATGAAATGAGAAATCGTAATAATGAGTGGAAGTGTCACACTCAGTAAGGCCGCGTTCATAGTTCGCGACTGGGAGATTAGGATAGTAGGCGACAGGATATTAGGATAGTAGTAGAGTAGGAGATTGCGCTGACAAGATTGGATACGTATCGATTGAAATCGCTGGAGAGTAGTAGATTGGGCGACTTCAAGCGAATAGATCAATACATATCTAATCTTGTCAGCGCACTATCCTAATCTACTACTATCCTACTCTACTACTATCCTAACCTCGTCAATACATATCTTTTTCATTGTCGCGTACTATTCTAATCTCCCAATTCGCGCACTATGAACGCGGCCTAAGAGTAGTAAGGGTGGGTGGATCATATGGTGAGACAGCTCATGGGCGGTATTCAATCCTTCCCCCAGGGGTTGGGGGACGAAAATCCCTTTAAATTTTCTCTGTCTTCCCAACTGGGATTGTCCTGATAAAGGGCCTACATTTAATGTATGTATGTATGTCAAAGTAAGCATGCATTGAAAATGAAGAAACTACATCGTTAAAAACAAATAAATTTAAAGGGATTTCCGTCCCCCAACCCCTGGGGAAGGATTGAATACCGCCACATATCTCCTGCATATGCAATTTTTCAGAAAGAAGGAAGCTCCAGAGTGAGAGTGGAAGCAGAAGTGAAATGGCTCTCACACCGCTGGAATTTCCTCAGCGAGAACAAGTATGCCGGAAGCATTTGTCGCACCGCATGCCCTCCACCTTACTGGATCAGACCCGAAACACTGCCGTTTCAAATCTGAAGGTGTTGCTCCGTTTTGGTTACAATCATTGAGCATAACAACACGGTCTGCTCAATAAGAAATGTGAAGTTTTATGAACGATTCCACTTGGACTGGTCGAAAATAAACTCGTATCTAATATTGTGATCCTGTGTCTAGGCGAGACCTGTGCTGATTATACCTCATGACATTTATCGTTATTTCCTGTTTGCTCGCTGGCATCATTCAGCAGATTACCCCATCATTTAGGTCAGTGTACTTTGCTTCAATAAATGGAAGTATTCTACGAACTTTGAAGACGTCAGACTGGTGCCAGAGTCCGCGACACATCGCAGGTTTCGCTTGATGTTGCCGCGATCTGCGCATACGCAGACAAACGCAAGTGTCCCGAATCAACACTTGCAATGTTTTCTCCAATCCCGCCGTCACTTCTTCTTGGAAATGATGACTGAATGACGACTGCTCATTATTCCACTTGTTGCATACTCAGTGCTCCGAATGTTCAAATGGTGCACTTGCAATTTTTGCGCGCGCGAAGCCTGCGACGGATCACAGGAAAAGTGAAAAGTGCCTCAATCAACCACCTCCCCCCACTTTTTTCATGTTATAGGGCACAATCACGAACAGTCGTCTTTCAATCTTCACTGTCGCGCAAAATTCGCAGCAGGATTAACGGCACCAATCCGTAGTATTCTCGAGGCACTTCCCCAACTCTGGCGATTCGTTGCAGCGTCTTCCGCGCTAATCCGCGCAGAACCCTGCAAACGGATCGCGGTTTCTGATGACAGCCTTAGAGAACTCAGCAGCGACAAAGCACAGTACGGCAAAGTGCGCTAACGCTCCTAATAACATTTTATCAAAATGGTTGTGACTCGGAAGTGGACTAATGTAGGGATAAACGAGGGAAAAGTTGGTCGGTGATCTTGTTCCGGACGTTGCAGTAGACGAGGGAACCACTCATCCGCTTTTGTTTGCACACAGTGACCAATTCCCATGCAAAAAAACCTTCACACTTCACAACTTCCAAAAGCAGTACATATCGGGCGCATTTCCATACATAGCCAGGAGCTGACCGCTCTGCGACCCAAACTGAGCATTCGAAAGACGGGAAGGAGCATGGATGAACGTGGAACGAATGAAGTACTAACGTAGAAAAACACGTACGTATCCAAAGTCGGGAATCTCACGCCGCCGTTCAAATATGCCGCACGCAGCCACCACGCGTACCTAATTAAAGGACCGCAATTTGTCGTGTCTGGACCACCTTTCGACGCTTTCGATTACGGTAGAATATGCGCAAGCAATTTCATTTGCGGCCCAAATTTCCATTTTTAACTTTTTGTTTTGTTTTCTGCTTTGATTATGGATGCTATTTATCTGTGTGAATGGATTGAGCATTCACTGTTCGAGGGGCTCGAATCAGCCATGCTCAGGCTTCCCATTTGTACGCTATGCAGCGTCTCCAATCGTTGTTGTACGTTATTTTCCATAGTTGACTGACTGTGACATTAATTCAACTGTTCGTCCAACTAAGAGTAGGAAATTCCAACTAGGAAATAAGGCTCCCCATTGGTATGGAATAAAAATGGCCCATGGTGTTATGTGAGCCGACGTGGCAAGCCGACTTTCGATATTACTGCTCATCTCAAATAATATGCTTGCCCTCCTCGGAGTTCCCCTTTTTATTAAAATCAAGCTTGCGGTAGGTCATCTATACTGTTTTCCTTGAAGTTCCATGACTTGAAAATGCGCGTGCCATCCTTCCGCTCACAAGGAACGCATCGTTTTGTACTCCTTCTGACTAGTAAAGGACGCCATTCGTTACGGGTCCCACTGCCTCCTGCTACAGTGAACCCTTCAATGTGGAGCGGGGAATCCGTGAGCCAGGGGCAGTGTCGCCAGTCTAGGGGGGTGGGGGGTGAGGGCAGACACTTGACATGCGTGAGAAGCTGGAATGTTCGAATTCAACCGCGATCACATGGGATCCCCGCGGGTTAAGGCAGTGGGTCCCGCAACGAATGGCGCCCTATACTAGTCAGTAGGAGTACAAAATGATCACTCCCATCTCCAGTGACTTGCTGACGAAACCTGAGTGGGCGCTATGTGACTCGAGGGGGGCCAGTCGCCGCGCGCGGCCGTGCGGCAACAGGAAATTCGAACATTCCGGCTTCTCACGGAACATTCCAGCTTCTCACGCATGTCATGTGACTGCCCTCACCCCCAACCCCCCTGAATTGGCTACACTCCCCCTGGCTCACGAATTTCCTGTTGCCGCACGGCCGCGCGCGGCGACTGGTCCCCCCCGAGGCACATTGCGCGCCTCTTCGTTTTTTTTTTTAGCTTTCACGCGGCGGCGGCAGGAAAGGTTTATGCGCCGTGATTCGGTGTCGCACTTCAAGAGGCTCCCCTAAGGATGACCCATTACAATGGTATTCATAGCTAGAACCGTTAGATAACTATGACATCACGAGAGTGAACGCCAATTTGAACGAACGTATACGTATACGTGACGTCAACAAAATCCTGGACAAAGGCTCAGCTCCAGGTGTCGTACAAGCGAACAATGTAAATCATCTCTGTAGGATACCAACAAATTGATGGCACAAAGCGGAATATGACCTTATGGTCCTATATTGACAAGCAACGTGAACAGCGGAGTTCGTAAACTCACCAACACACTGAAAACGGGAATATTCAAGGAGTTTCGAGGAACTTAACAACTCAAGTAGAACGATATAGAGTTCAAAACCGAAGATCACTGGATGTTGTCCACCGTAAACTGCACCAATCTCCCTATGGCTTGGTGACTTTATCCTTCTCCACTCGCCCAAAGTCACATTGACTCCCTTCGGAGTGGATTCGAGTCGATCGCGCTACGTTCGCCATCCTACGGGCACTGACTGAACCTACTCATGCCTCAAGAATTGCAGATTGGTGAGGCCGTTCACGCCAAATCTTAAAACTAAAGTTATAGCTCTTAACGCGCTGCAAATCCGAGCCACAAAGAGCCAGAGAATGTGGCTTCCTTGTCCCTGCTTTTGCTTCCAATCGAGCCTGGCCAAGTGCAGCTCAAACTTACTATGCTACGGCACAGAGTGACCTTGAAAAGTCTCAAATGATGAAAAGAAACGCAAGTCAAGAACTGGCTAAGCCTCTCTGGCACGGGAGGGACGGTGGGGGTCAGAATCTAACGATAAGCCGGAATGGGGATTTCAACACCGAAATCCCGAGGTCAGCTCGACCGCGACGCTACCGCGTCGACCTTCCTGGCCCACAGCCAGTCTCGCTGCCTCGTCCTACGGCTCCCGTAGGTACGGGTACCGCCTGACGGCGCGGCTGCGGGAGTACAAAATGACACTCCCTCACATAGCACCTAGCTCACTTTCGTAGGACCACTAATCCTTCTTTGCAAGACCAATTTGTAAGGGTGTTCTCTAGCAGGTAACACGGCGATTTGTTTTTGCCAATGACTCTGTGGCGCAAACCACCCAATGCTTCCAAACACGATATATTTCAATTTTAACACATGCTTAGTCACCATTTCACAAAGGGATGGTGTGGGAGGTCGTATACAACCGATTCCTCCCATTGTGAAATTGGATGTGTTGCTCGGATGGAGTGTGATTGCGACGGGTTTCATATTTGATGTACGGCTCATGGGGCCGTATGCTATGCTCCCCGAAGGGGAAGTTCAAATTTTCTCTGTCTTCCCAACTGGGATTGTCCTGATAAAGGCCTACATTTAATGTATGTATGTAGGTTAAAGTAAACATGCATTGAAAATGAAGAAACTATATCGTTCAAAACAAATAAATTTAAAGGAAACTTTGCGTCACCTAGCTTCGGGGAAGCATAGCATACGGCCATGACCTTGTTGGAAAGGGCTCTGTGAGCGTACCGTGTTTATGAAACTCGGAGCAGATATGCTCCGTAAGCACATTGCTGAAGAAGTTCCCGGTGGTGTCAATATTGCGAATAGATGGTCAAGACCCTTACGCACTTGAACGTATAGTAAACAAAATTTGTTACTGGCGATATAAGCTCCCTTTCGTCGCATCGTCTAGTGGAAGGGCTGGATAGCATTTTTTTTGTAATTCCACGCTTTTTTCTCCACTTACGATGTTCCTACTTCTTTATAAGAGGACTGTTGGACGTTCGTTTTCATTCGCTTTTGCATGTGGTTGTTAACACTTCTACAGAGGATTTGCTCAGATGCTTGATAACTGAGCAAGGATCGTGAGAATCAATGCAGAAAAAAAGCTCCTCAGCATTTTGAGCATGTCATTGTTTTTTCTTTCATGCTGAGGTGATGCAGTCTGCTCCCTCTGGCACAATGGCAAATGGTTAGGTATTGTCTGGGAGCCGGTCATTTGGAACACTAATTAGTTTTCTATGGTTCGAACCTTTTTGGTTAGGGAGAGCGGGATTGCTCGATATCACTGAAGTTCCGTAGACGAAATAGTGCGTGTTGGAAAGCTGTAGGTCCCTCTTTCTTGATGTGTCCCTCTTTCTTGATGTTGCAGTGCATGTATTAAGTTCATGAGGATGAAGTCCGGTATTGAATGAAAAGTGAATGATCGTCTGATTGTCTCAACGCTCTGAAAATCGAGTGGGGGGAGGGGTGAGCGAGAAGGGAGGGAGAGGCGAGCAAACATTGTGCTCTGCGTATATAGTGTTAAGGATCTATCACGTCCTACGCTAAGGATAGGAGCTTTGATAAAGCCTCATATGATGTAACACTAGTCATCCTTCTCATTCATCGTTATAAGTGGTCCATATGCTCTCCTGTCCTCCTTCCGCAATAAAGTCTATTCCAGTTGGGGGCATCATGAAGCAGTGAAAGCTAGGGTAACTCCGAGCCAGGGGGAGTGTAGCCAGTCTAGGGGTGGGGGTGAGGGCAGTCACTTGACATGCGTGAAAAGCTGGAATGTTCGAGTTCACACTAGTTCGCCGAGAAACTGCATCATGATGCCGTCCCTAACTGAATAGACCCATGCAATATTTCGAGGCTGATTCAGCCGGTCCTTATCTATGAGTTACTTCATATGGACTTGTTATCAACTCTAATCCAAGTCAGCTCTCTTATCTTTAGTTCAAAGATAGAACGTAGAGCCCAGTGAGGTGATTTTTTTCCTCCTAACTCCACTCACCGCTTATTCCAGAGCCAAGGGTAAACAAAAGTGATCCTAGGTTGCCTTACCAGATCCGTCCGTCCCGTTTCTGTGCAGCGGTGAAGGGGTCAAAGAACCTTAGGCGCTTCTCGTTGCACAACTTTTGAATGCTGGGTGTCTGTTCGTTTTACATTATGTGGTGGTGGTACCAATTGTATATGAGTGGATGCGCATGTGATGTGTGCTTTTCTATCCGTTCTTGGATTTCTTCTAATGGCTTTAGTGTGTTTATAGTTTTTTGGAGTGATAGCTGCCCTCCTGCCTAGTACAGCATATCTTGTTACTTTTTTCATTTTCCTCTTCGTTTCACTAGTTTATTCGTAATTCACTTACCTTCAACTAACTCCTTTCGCTGTGGGACTAGGTGTGTTCGAATCGGGAAACGTGTTTTGAAAAATGTATCAATTTGTTTGGGAAGTTCACCGCCCAATCTTTTTGTTAATATTTTAGTAAACAATCGATCTTGAGATTAGAGATATGCACCCCCGTCTTCCACGCTGCCCTGAGGCTTGGGTAATTGCCTCTCTCATGAAGAGGGAAGTGGAACTTGTCTGAGGAAGAAGCGAAACGAACATTTCAATTATTTCGTTTATAATGGTTTTTTCTTTCTTAATTGAAGACGTGAAGAATGTCTCAGTGACCTCATCCTTTGCTCAAAATTTCTCCCGTGCTGTATAGATATGGGACCCAGGAGGGCAATAATTGGGTAAGGCGTGTCAAAGCTGTAGATGGCTTCGAGAAGCTGGACGGCCATCTTTCTTCAGCTCGGCCTGAGCAGCTTTGCCGTGATTGTTCGGAGGTTGGTGATCCCATCCGGTCTCCACCGTTGGTTGCTGTTAATCCCTCAGACCCCTTCACTGGCCCTGCTCTCTGCGAATCATCCTCCTCAGCCATCTCCAACGCTTCTGAAGGAAGGATGCTCGAGATTGAGAAACAATTCAGGAAATACTCCCACGGTTACAGAGAGGCGCAGCTCCCGTCTTTCTGGGAGCAGCGAATCTGTCAAGTGTCTGCGTCGACCTGTAGACAGGGATAGTCACAGCGGTGCCATCGAGACCGGCTTGTTTTCGTAATTTCATAGACGAATACTACCGGAAATTTTTCGACCAACGTGCCGTTTTCTGCAAAGAATGGTAAATGCTGGCTGTATCTTACACGGGTTTTGAACAAATTGTAAGGCTGCTCATTATATAGTTGTGGAATGAGGTGAAGTGTGTGATTGGGTTTCGTGGTGTGGTCACGTTTCATTGGGCCGCTAGTACTGGTCAGAGGTCAGCTTTGCTCCTCCAACGCGTTCAACCTTGCGTATCAACCGCCCATTTGTTGCTATTGAGACTCACTTTATCGCCTTCAGAGCAAATCCGTCGCCAGTCTGCGTAATTTCTCTTTGATCAATGATGCCTTTCTTTTGCAGGTAATATGGTGAAAGCCACCAGCGTAAAAGACGTGGACCAGCATGAAGCTGTGAAGCAAATCGCTCACTTCCTCAAAAAGAGTGGCAAGGTGAAGGTTCCCGAGTGGTCAGACATCGTCAAACTTGGAACTAATCGGCAGCTTGCTCCCGTTGATCCTGATTGGTACTACATTCGCACCGCCAGCATTGCTAGACGTCTCTACATTCGATCTCCAGCTGGTGAGCCTTTTTGTATGATTGGAAGTACCTTCAACACTGAGTCAATCAGAAGTCGGCTTTGGCTGCAAACATCTGTAATTTTGGAGTAGAGGCTGTTTATGTAGAAAATCGTTGAATTTTTATGGGGTTGTTGAGTCGAATGCACAATGGGAAGGGTTTCGCACGATTCTGGTGTAGTAGTAGGCGATGCAGCTGGTGAGGGAATGTTACCGTTGCTGGCAAGGGATTTGATTGCCTCTCCTCAAATCATGGCGGTCACCAAAGCGTTAATGCTCTTCTATTTTATGGCTGTTCCGGCAAAAGTTAATCGCATACCTGATTGCAGGAGCTGGTGCTCTGCGAACTGTTTTCGGTGGAA